>JAUPFM010000155.1:0-71682 GCA_033026295.1 Channa striata
AAACATCTTTTTATGCTCGCAATCGCCTTTTCTCAGCGAGAAAATGCTGTTTTGAAGCCAAGCTTGTATTGAACAATTTCTGCTCCAAACTCAAATGAAACTGTGTCTGCCTTCTTATTTAGCCTAAACCACTCAGCAGAACTAATAAATATGGTTGTGGGATGTTTCCTTAAAAGGCAGTCAATGCATGTAATTCAAACATCCTTTTATGCTCATGAATCGCCTTTTCTCAGGGAGAAATGCTGTTTTGAAGCCAAGCTTGTATTGAACAATTTCTGCACCAAACTCAAATGAAACTGTGTCTGCCTTCTTATTTAGCCTAAATCCACTTAGCAGAACATATAAACAAGCTTGTGGGATGTTTCCTTAAAAGACAGTCAATGCATGTAATTCAAGCATCCTTTATGCTCGCAATCGCCTTTTCTCAGCGAGAAAATGCTGTTTTGAAGCCAAGCTTGTATTGAACAATTTCTGCACCAAACTCAAATGAAACTGTGTCTGCCTTCTTATTTAGCCTAAATCCACTCAGCAGAACTAATAAATATGGTTGTAGGATGTTTCCTTAAAAGACAGTAAATGCATGTAATTCAAGCATCCTTTTATGCTCATAATCGCCTTTTCTCAGCGAGAAAATGCTGTTTGAAGCCAAGCTTGTATTGAACAATTTCTGCACCAAACTCAAATAAAACTGTGTCTGCCTTCTTATTTAGCCTAAATCCACTCAGCAGAACATATAAACAAGCTTGTGGGATGTTTCCTTAAAAGACAGTAAATGCATTTAATTCAAGCATCCTTTTATGCTCATAATCGCCTTTTCTCAGCGAGAAAATGCTGTTTTGAAGCCAAGCTTGTATTTAACAATTTCTGCACCAAACTCAAATAAAACTGTGTCTGCCTTCTTATTTAGCATAAATCCACTCAGCAGAACTAATAAATATGGTTGTGGGATGTTCCCTTAAAAGACAGTAAATGCATGTAATTCAAGCATCCTTTTATGCTCATAATCGCCTTTTCTCAGCGAGAAAATGCTGTTTTGAAGCCAAGCTTGTATTGAACAATTTCTGCACCAAACTCAAATGAAACTGTGTCTGCCTTCTTATTTAGCCTAAATCCACTCAGCAGAACTAATAAATATGGTTGTGGGATGTTTCCTTAAAAGACAGTCAATGCATGTAATTCAAGCATCCTTTTATGCTACTTAATCGCCTTTTCTCAGCGAGAAAATGCTGTTTTGAAGCCAAGCTTGTATTGAACAATTTCTGCACCAAACTCAAATAAAACTGTGTCTGCCTTCTTATTTAGCCTAAATCCACTCAGGAGAGACTGAAAATAAGCTTGTGGGATGTTTCCTTAAAAGACAGTAAATGAATGTAATTCAAGCATCTTTTATGCTAATCGCCTTTTTCAGCGAGAAAATGCTGTTTTGAAGCCAAGCTTGTATTGAACAATTTCTGCACCAAACTCAAATAAAACTGTGTCTGCCTTCTTATTTAGCCTAAATCCACTCAGGAGAGACTGAAAATAAGCTTGTGGGATGTTTCCTTAAAAGTCAGTAAATGAATGCAATTCAAGCATCTTTTACGCTCTTAATCGCCTTTTCTCAGCGAGAAAATGCTGTTTTGAAGCCAAGCTTGTATTGAACAATTTCTGCACCAAACTAAAAAAAACTGTGTCTGCCTTCTTATTTAGCCTAAATCCACCCAGGAGAGACTCAATATAAGCTTGTGGCATGTTTCCTTAAAAGACAGTCAATGCATGTAATTCAAGCATCTTTTTATGGTCGCATTCGCCTTTTCTCAGCGAGAAAAAGCTGTTTTGAAGCCAAGCTTGTATTGAACAATTTCTGCACCAAACTCAAATGAAACTGTGTCTGCCTTATTATTTAGCCTAAATCCACTCAGCAGAACTAATAAATATGGTTGTGGGATGTTTCCTTAAAGACAGTAAATGCATGTAATTCAAACATCCTTTTATGCTCGCAATCGCCTTTTCTCAGGGAGAAATGCTGTTTTGAAGCCAAGCTTGTATTGAACAATTTCTGCACCAAACTCAAATAAAACTGTGTCTGCCTTCTTATTTAGCCTAAATCCACTCAGCAGAACATATAAACAAGCTTGTGGGATGTTTCCTTAAAAGACAGTAAATGCATGTAATTCAAGCATCCTTTTACGCTCTAATCGCCTTTTCTCAGCGAGAAAATGCTGTTTTGAAGCCAAGCTTGTATTGAACAATTTCTGCACCAAACTCAAATGAAACTGTGTCTGCCTTCTTATTTAGCCTAAATCCACTCAGCAGAACTAAAAAATATGGTTGTGGGATGTTTCCTTAAAAGACAGTAAATGCATGTAATTCAAGCATCCTTTTATGCTCTTAATCGCCATTTCTCAGCGAGAAAATGCTGTTTTGAAGCCAAGCTTGTATTGAACAATTTCTGCACCAAACTCAAATAAAACTGTGTCTGCCTTCTTATTTAGCCTAAATCCACCCAGGAGAGACTCAATATAAGCTTGTGGCATGTTTCCTTAAAAGACAGTCAATGCATGTAATTCAAGCATCTTTTTTGCTTTCGCAATCGCCTTTTCTCAGCGAGAAAAAGCTGTTTTGAAGCCAAGCTTGTATTGAACAATTTCTGCACCAAACTCAAATGAAACTGTGTCTGCCTTCTTATTTAGCCTAAATCCACTCAGGAGAGACTGAAAATAAACTTGTGGCATGTTTCATTAGAAGACAATAAATGCATGTAATTCAAGCATCTTTTATGCTCTTAATCGCCTTTTCTCAGCGAGAAAATGCTGTTTTGAAGCCAAGCTTGTATTGAACAATTTCTGCACCAAACTCAAATAAAACTGTGTCTGCCTTCTTATTTAGCCTAAATCCACTCAGCAGAACATATAAACAAGCTTGTGGCATGTTTCCTTAAAAGAATGTAAATGCATGTAATTCAAGCATCTTTTCATGCTCGCAATCGCCTTTTCTCAGCGAGAAAATGCTGTTTTGAAGCCAAGCTTGTATTGAACAATTTCTGCACCAAACTCAAATAAAACTGTGTCTGCCTTCTTATTTAGCCTAAATCCACTCAGGAGAGACTGAAAATAAGCTTGTGGGATGTTTCCTTAAAAGACAGTAAATGCATGTAATTCAAGGATCCTTTTATACTGCAATCGCCTTTTCTCAGCGAGAAAATGCTGTTTTAAGCCAAGCTTGTATTGAACAATTTCTACACCAAACTCAAATAAAACTATGTCTGCCTTCTTATTTAGCCTAAATCCACTCAGGAGAGACTGAAAATAAACTTGTGGCATGTTTCCTTAAAAGACAATAAATGCATGTAATTCAAGCATTCTTTTATGCTACTTAATCGCCTTTTCTCAGCGAGAAAATGCTGTTTGAAGCCAAGCTTGTATTGAACAATTTCTGCACCAAACTCAAATGAAACTGTGTCTGCCTTCTTATTTAGCCTAAATCCACTCAGCAGAACTAATAAATATGGTTGTGGGATGTTTCCTTAAAAGACAGTAAATGCATGTAATTCAAACATCCTTTTATGCTCGTAATCGCCTTTTCTCAGCGAGAAATGCTGTTTTGAAGCCACGCTTGTATTGAACAATTTCTGCACCAAACTCAAATAAAACTGTGTCTGCCTTCTTATTTAGCCTAAATCCACTCAGCAGAACTAATAAATATGGTTGTGGGATGTTTCCTTAAAAGACAGTAAATGCATGTAATTCAAGCATCCTTTTATGCTCATAATCGCCTTTTCTCAGCGAGAAAATGCTGTTTGAAGCCAAGCTTGTATTGAACAATTTCTGCACCAAACTCAAATGAAACTGTGTCTGCCTTCTTATTTAGCCTAAATCCACTCAGCAGAACTAATAAATATGGTTGTGGGATGTTTCCTTAAAAGACAGTAAATGCATGTAATTCAAGCATCCTTTTATGCTCTTAATCGCCTTTGCTCAGCGAGAAAATGCTGTTTTGAAGCCAAGCTTGTATTGAACAATTTCTGCACCAAAATCAAATAAAACTATGTCTGCCTTCTTACTTAGTCTAAATCCACTCAGGAGAGACTGAAAATAAACTTGTGGCATGTTTCCTTAAAAGACAGTAAATGCATGTAATTCAAGCATCCTTTTGCTCTGTAATCGCCTTTTCTCAGCGAGAAAATGCTGTTTTGAAGCCAAGCTTGTATTGAACAATTTCTGCACCAAACTCAAATAAAACTGTGTCTGCCTTCTTATTTAGCCTAAATCCACTCAGCAGAACTAATAAACATGGTTATGGGATGTTTCCTTAAAAGACAGTCAATGCATGTAATTCAAGCATCCTTTTATGCTCTTGTAATCGCCTTTTCTCAGCGAGAAAATGCTGTTTTGAAGCCAAGCTTGTATTGAACAATTTCTGCACCAAACTCAAATGAAACTGTGTCTGCCTTCTTATTTAGCCTAAATCCACTCAGCAGAACTAATAAATATGGTTGTGGATGTTTCCTTAAAAGACAGTAAATGCATGTAATTCAAACATCATTTTATGCTTTCAATCGCCTTTCTCAGCGAGAAATGCTGTTTTGAAGCCAAGCTTGTATTGAACAATTTCTGCACCAAACTCAAATAAAACTGTGTCTGCCTTCTTATTTAGCCTAAATCCACTCAGGAGAAACTGAAAATAAGCTTGTGGCATGTTTCCTTAAAAGACAGTAAATGCATGTAATTCAAGCATCTTTTTATGCTTAATCGCCTTTTCTCAGCGAGAAAATGCTGTTTTAAGCCAAGCTTGTATTGAACAATTTCTGCACCAAACTCAAATGAAACTGTGTCTGCCTTCTTATTTAGCCTAAATCCACTCAGCAGAACTAATAAATATGGTTGTGGGATGTTTCCTTAAAAGACAGTAAATGCATGTAATTCAAACATCATTTTATGCTTTAATCGCCTTTCTCAGCGAGAGAAATGCTGTTTTGAAGCAAGCTTGTATTGAACAATTTCTGCACCAAACTCAAATAAAACTGTGTCTGCCTTCTTATTTAGCCTAAATCCACTCAGCAGAACATAAAAACAAGCTTGTGGGATGTTTCCTTAAAAGACAGTCAATGCATGTAATTCAAGTATGCTCGCAATCGCCTTTTCTCAGCGAGAAAATGCAGTTTTGAAGCCAAGCTTGTATTGAACAATTTCTGCACCAAACTCAAATAAAACTGTGTCTGCCTTCTTATTTAGCCTAAATCCACTCAGGAGCAACTGAAAATAAGCTTGTGGCATGTTTCCTTAAAAGACAGTAAATGCATGTAATTCAAGCATCTTTTATGCTCAATCGCCTTTTCTCAGCGAGAAAATGCTGTTTGAAGCCAAGCTTGTATTGAACAATTTCTGCACCAAACTCAAATGAAACTGTGTCTGCCTTCTTATTTAGCCTAAATCCACTCAGCAGAACTAATAAATATGGTTGTGGGATGTTTCCTTAAAAGACAGTAAATGCATGTAATTCAAGCATCCTTTTATGCTTCGAATCGCCTTTTCTCAGCGAGAAAATGCTGTTTTGAAGCCAAGCTTGTATTGAACAATTTCTGCACCAAACTCAAATAAAACTGTGTCTGCCTTCTTATTTAGCCTAAATCCACTCAGGAGAGACTGAAAATAAGCTTGTGGCATGTTTCCTTAAAAGACAGTAAATGCATGTAATTCAAGCATCTTTTTATGCTCTAATCGCCTTTTCTCAGCGAGAAAATGCTGTTTGAAGCCAAGCTTGTATTGAACAATTTCTGCACCAAACTCAAATGAAACTGTGTCTGCCTTCTTATTTAGCCTAAATCCACTCAGCAGAACTAATAAATATGGTTGTGGGATGTTTCCTTAAAAGACAGTAAATGCATGTAATTCAAGCATCCTTTTATGCTCATAATCGCCATTTCTCAGCGAGAAAATGCTGTTTTGAAGCCAAGCTTGTATTGAACAATTTCTGCACCAAACTCAAATAAAACTGTGTCTGCCTTCTTATTTAGCTTAAATCCACTCAGGAAAGACTGAAAATAAGCTTGTGGCATGTTTCCTTAAAAGACAGTAAATGCATTTAATTCAAGCATCCTTTTACGCTCGCATAATCGGCTTTTCTCAGTGAGAAAATGCTGTTATGAAGCCAAGCTTGTATTGAACAATTTCTGCACCAAACTAAAAAAAACTTTGTCTGCCTTCTTATTTAGCCTAAATCCACCCAGGAGAGACTCAATATAAGCTTGTGGCATGTTTCCTTAAAAGACAGTCAATGCATGTAATTCAAGCATCTTTTATGCTCATAATCGCCTTTTCTCAGCGAGAAAAAGCTGTTTTGAAGCCAAGCTTGTATTGAACAATTTCTGCACCAAACTCAAATAAAACTGTGTCTGCCTTCTTATTTAGCCTAAATCCACTCAGCAGAACTAATAAATATGGTTGTGGGATGTTTCCTTAAAAGACAGTAAATGCATGTAATTCAAACATCATTTTATGCTCTTAATCGCCTTTCTCAGCGAGAAATGCTGTTTTGAAGCCAAGCTTGTATTGAACAATTTCTGCACCAAACTCAAATGAAACTGTGTCTGCCTTCTTATTTAGCCTAAATCCACTCAGCAGAACTAATAAATATGGTTGTGGGATGTTTCCTTAAAAGACAGTAAATGCATGTAATTCAAGCATCCTTTTATGCTCATAATCGCCTTTTCTCAGCGAGAAAATGCTGTTTTGAAGCCAAGCTTGTATTGAACAATTTCTGCACCAAACTCAAATAAAACTGTGTCTGCCTTCTTATTTAGCCTAAATCCACTCAGGAGAGACTGAAAATAAGCTTGTGGCATGTTTCCTTAAAAGACAGTAAATGCATGTAATTCAAGCATCTTTTTATGCTGCATAATCGCCTTTTCTCAGCGAGAAAATGCTGTTTTGAAGCCAAGCTTGTATTGAACAATTTCTGCACCAAACTCAAATGAAACTGTGTCTGCCTTCTTATTTAGCCTAAATCCACTCAGCAGAACTAATAAATATGGTTGTGGGATGTTTCCTTAAAAGACAGTAAATGCATGTAATTCAAGCATCCTTTTATGCTCATAATCGCCATTTCTCAGCGAGAAAATGCTGTTTTGAAGCCAAGCTTGTATTGAACAATTTCTGCACCAAACTAAAATAAAACTGTGTCTGCCTTCTTATTTAGCTTAAATCCACTCAGGAAAGACTGAAAATAAGCTTGTGGCATGTTTCCTTAAAAGACAGTAAATGCATTTAATTCAAGCATCCTTTTACGCTCATAATCGGCTTTTCTCAGTGAGAAAATGCTGTTATGAAGCCAAGCTTGTATTGAACAATTTCTGCACCAAACTAAAAAAACTGTGTCTGCCTTCTTATTTAGCCTAAATCCACCCAGGAGAGACTCAATATAAGCTTGTGGCATGTTTCCTTAAAAGACAGTCAATGCATGTAATTCAAGCATCTTTTATGCTCATAATCGCCTTTTCTCAGCGAGAAAAAGCTGTTTTGAAGCCAAGCTTGTATTGAACAATTTCTGCACCAAACTCAAATAAAACTGTGTCTGCCTTCTTATTTAGCCTAAATCCACTCAGCAGAACTAATAAATATGGTTGTGGGATGTTTCCTTAAAAGACAGTAAATGCATGTAATTCAAACATCATTTTATGCTCATAATCGCCTTTCTCAGCGAGAAATGCTGTTTTGAAGCCAAGCTTGTATTGAACAATTTCTGCACCAAACTCAAATAAAACTGTGTCTGCCTTCTTATTTAGCCTAAATCCACTCAGGAGAAACTGAAAATAAGCTTGTGGCATGTTTCCTTAAAAGACAGTAAATGCATGTAATTCAAGCATCTTTTTATGCTCTTAATCGCCTTTTCTCAGCGAGAAAATGCTGTTTTGAAGCCAAGCTTGTATTGAACAATTTCTGCACCAAACTCAAATGAAACTGTGTCTGCCTTCTTATTTAGCCTAAATCCACTCAGCAGAACTAATAAATATAGTTGTGGGATGTTTCCTTAAAAGACAGTAAATGCATGTAATTCAAACATCATTTTATGCTCTTAATCGCCTTTCTCAGCGAGAAATGCTGTTTTGAAGCCAAGCTTGTATTGAACAATTTCTGCACCAAACTCAAATAAAACTGTGTCTGCCTTCTTATTTAGCCTAAATCCACTCAGCAGAACTAATAAATATGGTTGTGGGATGTTTCCTTAAAAGACAGTAAATGCATGTAATTCAAACATCATTTTATGCTGTAATCGCCTTTCTCAGCGAGAAATGCTGTTTTGAAGCCAAGCTTGTATTGAACAATTTCTGCACCAAACTCAAATGAAACTGTGTCTGCCTTCTTATTTAGCCTAAATCCACTCAGCAGAACTAATAAATATGGTTGTGGGATGTTTCCTTAAAAGACAGTAAATGCATGTAATTCAAGCATCATTTTATGCTCATAATCGCCTTTTCTCAGCGAGAAAATGCTGTTTTGAAGCCAAGCTTGTATTGAACAATTTCTGCACCAAACTCAAATAAAACTGTGTCTGCCTTCTTATTTAGCCTAAATCCACTCAGGAGAGACTGAAAATAAGCTTGTGGCATGTTTCCTTAAAAGACAGTAAATGCATGTAATTCAAGCATCTTTTTATGCTCATAATCGCCTTTTCTCAGCGAGAAAATGCTGTTTTGAAGCCAAGCTTGTATTGAACAATTTCTGCACCAAACTCAAATGAAACTGTGTCTGCCTTCTTATTTAGCCTAAATCCACTCAGCAGAACTAATAAATATGGTTGTGGGATGTTTCCTTAAAAGACAGTAAATGCATGTAATTCAAGCATCCTTTTATGCTCTGTAATCGCCATTTCTCAGCGAGAAAATGCTGTTTTGAAGCCAAGCTTGTATTGAACAATTTCTGCACCAAACTCAAATAAAACTGTGTCTGCCTTCTTATTTAGCTTAAATCCACTCAGGAAAGACTGAAAATAAGCTTGTGGCATGTTTCCTTAAAAGACAGTAAATGCATTTAATTCAAGCATCCTTTTACGCTCATAATCGGCTTTTCTCAGTGAGAAAATGCTGTTATGAAGCCAAGCTTGTATTGAACAATTTCTGCACCAAACTAAAAAAAACTGTGTCTGCCTTCTTATTTAGCCTAAATCCACCCAGGAGAGACTCAATATAAGCTTGTGGCATGTTTCCTTAAAAGACAGTCAATGCATGTAATTCAAGCATCTTTTATGCTCTTAATCGCCTTTTCTCAGCGAGAAAAAGCTGTTTTGAAGCCAAGCTTGTATTGAACAATTTCTGCACCAAACTCAAATAAAACTGTGTCTGCCTTCTTATTTAGCCTAAATCCACTCAGCAGAACTAATAAATATGGTTGTGGGATGTTTCCTTAAAAGACAGTAAATGCATGTAATTCAAACATCATTTTATGCTGCTTAATCGCCTTTCTCAGCGAGAAATGCTGTTTTGAAGCCAAGCTTGTATTGAACAATTTCTGCACCAAACTCAAATAAAACTGTGTCTGCCTTCTTATTTAGCCTAAATCCACTCAGGAGAAACTGAAAATAAGCTTGTGGCATGTTTCCTTAAAAGACAGTAAATGCATGTAATTCAAGCATCTTTTTATGCTCATAATCGCCTTTTCTCAGCGAGAAAATGCTGTTTTAAGCCAAGCTTGTATTGAACAATTTCTGCACCAAACTCAAATGAAACTGTGTCTGCCTTCTTATTTAGCCTAAATCCACTCAGCAGAACTAATAAATATGGTTGTGGGATGTTTCCTTAAAAGACAGTAAATGCATGTAATTCAAACATCATTTTATGCTGCTTAATCGCCTTTCTCAGCGAGAAATGCTGTTTTGAAGCCAAGCTTGTATTGAACAATTTCTGCACCAAACTCAAATAAAACTGTGTCTGCCTTCTTATTTAGCCTAAATCCACTCAGCAGAACATATAAACAAGCTTGTGGGATGTTTCCTTAAAAGACAGTCAATGCATGTAATTCAAGCATCCTTTTATGCTCATAATCGCCTTTTCTCAGCGAGAAAATGCAGTTTTAAAGCCAAGCTTGTATTGAACAATTTCTGCACCAAACTCAAATAAAACTGTGTCTGCCTTCTTATTTAGCCTAAATCCACTCAGGAGCAACTGAAAATAAGCTTGTGGCATGTTTCCTTAAAAGACAGTAAATGCATGTAATTCAAGCATCTTTTTATGCTCATAATCGCCTTTTCTCAGCGAGAAAATGCTGTTTGAAACCAAGCTTGTATTGAACAATTTCTGCACCAAACTCAAATGAAACTGTGTCTGCCTTCTTATTTAGCCTAAATCCACTCAGCAGAACTAATAAATATGGTTGTGGGATGTTTCCTTAAAAGACAGTAAATGCATGTAATTCAAGCATCCTTTTATGCTTTCATAATCGCCTTTTCTCAGCGAGAAAATGCTGTTTTAAGCCAAGCTTGTATTGAACAATTTCTGCACCAAACTCAAATAAAACTGTGTCTGCCTTCTTATTTAGCCTAAATCCACTCAGGAGAGACTGAAAATAAGCTTGTGGCATGTTTCCTTAAAAGACAGTAAATGCATGTAATTCAAGCATCTTTTTATGCTCACAATCGCCTTTTCTCAGCGAGAAAATGCTGTTTTAAACCAAGCTTGTATTGAACAATTTCTGCACCAAACTCAAATGAAACTGTGTCTGCCTTCTTATTTAGCCTAAATCCACTCAGCAGAACTAATAAATATGGTTGTGGGATGTTTCCTTAAAAGACAGTAAATGCATGTAATTCAAGCATCCTTTTATGCTCGAAATCGCCATTTCTCAGCGAGAAAATGCTGTTTTGAAGCCAAGCTTGTATTGAACAATTTCTGCACCAAACTCAAATAAAACTGTGTCTGCCTTCTTATTTAGCTTAAATCCACTCAGGAAAGACTGAAAATAAGCTTGTGGCATGTTTCCTTAAAAGACAGTAAATGCATTTAATTCAAGCATCTTTTATGCTCTTAATCGCCTTTTCTCAGCGAGAAAAAGCTGTTTTGAAGCCAAGCTTGTATTGAACAATTTCTGCACCAAACTCAAATAAAACTGTGTCTGCCTTCTTATTTAGCCTAAATCCACTCAGCAGAACATATAAACAAGCTTGTGGGATGTTTCCTTAAAAGACAGTCAATGCATGTAATTCAAGCATCCTTTTATGCTCATAATCGCCTTTTCTCAGCGAGAAAATGTTGTTTTGAAGCCAAGCTTGTATTGAACAATTTCTGCACCAAACTCAAATAAAACTGTGTCTGCCTTCTTATTTAGCCTAAATCCACCCAGGAGAGACTCAATATAAGCTTGTGGCATGTTTCCTTAAAAGACAGTCAATGCATGTAATTCAAGCATCTTTTTATGCTCGTAATCGCCTTTTCTCAGCGAGAAAATGCTGTTTTAAACCAAGCTTGTATTTAACAATTTCTGCACCAAACTCAAATGAAACTGTGTCTGCCTTCTTATTTAGCCTAAATCCACTCAGCAGAACTAATAAATATGGTTGTGGGATGTTTCCTTAAAGACAGTCAATTCATGTAATTCAAACATCCTTTTATGCTCGCAATCGCCTTTTCTCAGCGAGAAAATGTTGTTTTGAAGCCAAGCTTGTATTGAACAATTTCTGCACCAAACTCAAATAAAACTGTGTCTGCCTTCTTATTTAGCTTAAATCCACTCAGGAAAGACTGAAAATAAGCTTGTGGCATGTTTCCTTAAAAGACAGTAAATGCATTTAATTCAAGCATCCTTTTATGCTCGCATAATCGCCTTTTCTCAGCGAGAAAATGCTGTTTTAAGCCAAGCTTGTATTGAACAATTTCTGCACCAAACTCAAATAAAACTGTGTCTGCCTTCTTATTTAGCCTAAATCCACTCAGGAGAGACTCAAAATAAGCTTGTGACATGTTTCCTTAAAGACAGTCAATGCATGTAATTCAAGCATCCTTTTATGCTCGAAATCGCCTTTTCTCAGCGAGAAAATGCTGTTTTAAAGCCAAGCTTGTATTGAACAATTTCTGCACCAAACTCAAATAAAACTGTGTCTGCCTTCTTATTTAGCCTAAACCCACTCAGCAGAACATATAAACAAGCTTGTGGGATGTTTCCTTAAAAGACAGTCAATGCATGTAATTCAAGCATCCTTTTATGCTCTTAATCGCCTTTTCTCAGCGAGAAAATGCTGTTTAAACCAAGCTTGTATTTAACAATTTCTGCACCAAACTCAAATGAAACTGTGTCTGCCTTCTTATTTAGCCTAAATCCACTCAGCAGAACTAATAAATATGGTTGTGGGATGTTTCCTTAAAGACAGTAAATGCATGTAATTCAAGCATCATTTTATGCTCTTAATCGCCTTTTCTCAGCGAGAAAATGCTGTTTTAAACCAAGCTTGTATTGAACAATTTCTGCACCAAACTCAAATAAAACTGTGTCTGCCTTCTTATTTAGCCTAAATCCACTCAGGAGAGACTGAAAATAAGCTTGTGGCATGTTTCCTTAAAAGACAGTAAATGCATGTAATTCAAGCATCTTTTATGCTTAATCGCCTTTTCTCAGCGAGAAAAAGCTGTTTTGAAGCCAAGCTTGTATTGAACAATTTCTGCACCAAACTCAAATGAAACTGTGTCTGCCTTCTTATTTAGCCTAAATCCACTCAGCAGAACTAATAAATATGGTTGTGGGATGTTTCCTTAAAAGACAGTAAATGCATGTAATTCAAGCATCCTTTTATGCTCATAATCGCCATTTCTCAGCGAGAAAATGCTGTTTGAAGCCAAGCTTGTATTGAACAATTTCTGCACCAAACTCAAATAAAACTGTGTCTGCCTTCTTATTTAGCTTAAATCCACTCAGGAAAGACTGAAAATAAGCTTGTGGCATGTTTCCTTAAAAAGACAGTAAATGCATTTAATTCAAGCATCCTTTTACGCTCATAATCGGCTTTTCTCAGTGAGAAAATGCTGTTATGAAACCAAGCTTGTATTGAACAATTTCTGCACCAAACTAAAAAAACTGTGTCTGCCTTCTTATTTAGCCTAAATCCACCCAGGAGAGACTCAATATAAGCTTGTGGCATGTTTCCTTAAAAGACAGTCAATGCATGTAATTCAAGCATCTTTTATGCTCATAATCGCCTTTTCTCAGCGAGAAAAAGCTGTTTGAAGCCAAGCTTGTATTGAACAATTTCTGCACCAAACTCAAATAAAACTGTGTCTGCCTTCTTATTTAGCTTAAATCCACCCAGGAGAGACTCAATATAAGCTTGTGGCATGTTTCCTTAAAAGACAGTCAATGCATGTAATTCAAGCATCTTTTTATGCTCGCAATCGCCTTTTCTCAGCGAGAAAAAGCTGTTTTGAAGCCAAGCTTGTATTGAACAATTTCTGCACCAAACTCAAATAAAACTGTGTCTGCCTTCTTATTTAGCCTAAATCCACTCAGGAGAAACTGAAAATAAGCTTGTGGCATGTTTCCTTAAAGACAGTAAATGCATGTAATTCAAGCATCTTTTATGCTCATAATCGCCTTTTCTCAGCGAGAAAAAGCTGTTTTGAAGCCAAGCTTGTATTGAACAATTTCTGCACCAAACTCAAATGAAACTGTGTCTGCCTTCTTATTTAGCCTAAATCCACTCAGCAGAACTAATAAATATGGTTGTGGGATGTTTCCTTAAAAGACAGTAAATGCATGTAATTCAAACATCATTTTATGCTGCTTGTCGCCTTTCTCAGCGAGAAATGCTGTTTTGAAGCCAAGCTTGTATTGAACAATTTCTGCACCAAACTCAAATAAAACTGTGTCTGCCTTCTTATTTAGCCTAAATCCACTCAGCAGAACTAATAAATATGGTTGTGGGATGTTTCCTTAAAAGACAGTAAATGCATGTAATTCAAACATCATTTTATGCTCATAATCGCCTTTCTCAGCGAGAAATGCTGTTTTGAAGCCAAGCTTGTATTGAACAATTTCTGCACCAAACTCAAATGAAACTGTGTCTGCCTTCTTATTTAGCCTAAATCCACTCAGCAGAACTAATAAATATGGTTGTGGGATGTTTCCTTAAAAGACAGTAAATGCATGTAATTCAAGCATCATTTTATGCTCATAATCGCCTTTTCTCAGCGAGAAAATGCTGTTTTAAAGCCAAGCTTGTATTGAACAATTTCTGCACCAAACTCAAATAAAACTGTGTCTGCCTTCTTATTTAGCCTAAATCCACTCAGGAGAGACTGAAAATAAGCTTGTGGCATGTTTCCTTAAAGACAGTAAATGCATGTAATTCAAGCATCTTTTTATGCTCATAATCGCCTTTTCTCAGCGAGAAAATGCTGTTTTGAAGCCAAGCTTGTATTGAACAATTTCTGCACCAAACTCAAATGAAACTGTGTCTGCCTTCTTATTTAGCCTAAATCCACTCAGCAGAACTAATAAATATGGTTGTGGGATGTTTCCTTAAAAGACAGTAAATGCATGTAATTCAAGCATCCTTTTATGCTACTTAATCGCCATTTCTCAGCGAGAAAATGCTGTTTTGAAGCCAAGCTTGTATTGAACAATTTCTGCACCAAACTCAAATAAAACTGTGTCTGCCTTCTTATTTAGCTTAAATCCACTCAGGAAAGACTGAAAATAAGCTTGTGGCATGTTTCCTTAAAAAGACAGTAAATGCATTTAATTCAAGCATCCTTTTACGCTGCAATCGGCTTTTCTCAGTGAAAATGCTGTTATGAAACCAAGCTTGTATTGAACAATTTCTGCACCAAACTAAAAAAAACTGTGTCTGCCTTCTTATTTAGCCTAAATCCACCCAGGAGAGACTCAATATAAGCTTGTGGCATGTTTCCTTAAAAAGACAGTCAATGCATGTAATTCAAGCATCTTTTTATGCTGTAATCGCCTTTTCTCAGCGAGAAAAAGCTGTTTTGAAGCCAAGCTTGTATTGAACAATTTCTGCACCAAACTCAAATAAAACTGTGTGTCTGCCTTCTTATTTAGCCTAAATCCACTCAGCAGAACTAATAAATATGGTTGTGGGATGTTTCCTTAAAAGACAGTAAATGCATGTAATTCAAACATCATTTATGCTCATGTCGCCTTTCTCAGCGAGAAATGCTGTTTTGAAGCCAAGCTTGTATTGAACAATTTCTGCACCAAACTCAAATAAAACTGTGTCTGCCTTCTTATTTAGCCTAAATCCACTCAGGAGAAACTGAAAATAAGCTTGTGGCATGTTTCCTTAAAAGACAGTAAATGCATGTAATTCAAGCATCTTTTTATGCTCATAATCGCCTTTTCTCAGCGAGAAAATGCTGTTTTAACCAAGCTTGTATTGAACAATTTCTGCACCAAACTCAAATGAAACTGTGTCTGCCTTCTTATTTAGCCTAAATCCACTCAGCAGAACTAATAAATATGGTTGTGGGATGTTTCCTTAAAAAGACAGTAAATGCATGTAATTCAAACATCATTTTATGCTCCAATCGCCTTTCTCAGCGAGAAATGCTGTTTTAAAGCCAAGCTTGTATTGAACAATTTCTGCACCAAACTCAAATAAAACTGTGTCTGCCTTCTTATTTAGCCTAAATCCACTCAGCAGAACATATAAACAAGCTTGTGGGATGTTTCCTTAAAGACAGTCAATGCATGTAATTCAAGCATCCTTTTATGCTCATAATCGCCTTTTCTCAGCGAGAAAATGCAGTTTGAAACCAAGCTTGTATTGAACAATTTCTGCACCAAACTCAAATAAAACTGTGTCTGCCTTCTTATTTAGCCTAAATCCACTCAGGAGCAACTGAAAATAAGCTTGTGGCATGTTTCCTTAAAAGACAGTAAATGCATGTAATTCAAGCATCTTTTTATGCTCATAATCGCCTTTTCTCAGCGAGAAAATGCTGTTTTGAAACCAAGCTTGTATTGAACAATTTCTGCACCAAACTCAAATGAAACTGTGTCTGCCTTCTTATTTAGCCTAAATCCACTCAGCAGAACTAATAAATATGGTTGTGGGATGTTTCCTTAAAAGACAGTAAATGCATGTAATTCAAGCATCCTTTTATGCTACTTAATCGCCTTTTCTCAGCGAGAAAATGCTGTTTGAAACCAAGCTTGTATTGAACAATTTCTGCACCAAACTCAAATAAAACTGTGTCTGCCTTCTTATTTAGCCTAAATCCACTCAGGAGAGACTGAAAATAAGCTTGTGGCATGTTTCCTTAAAAGACAGTAAATGCATGTAATTCAAGCATCTTTTTATGCTCGCAATCGCCTTTTCTCAGCGAGAAAAAGCTGTTTTGAAGCCAAGCTTGTATTGACTGTCTTTTAAGGAAACATCCCACAACCATATTTATTAGTTCTGCTGAGTGGATTTAGGCTAAATAAGAAGGCAGACACAGTTTCATTTGAGTTTGGTGCAGAAATTGTTCAATACAAGCTTGGTTTCAAAACAGCTTTTTCTCGCTGAGAAAAGGCAATTGCGAGCATAAAAAGATGCTTGAATTACATGCATTGACTGTCTTTTAAGGAAACATCCCACAAGCTTGTTTATATGTTCTGCTGAGTGGATGTAGGCTAAATAAGAAGGCAGACACAGTTTTATTTGAGTTTGGTGCAGAAATTGTTCAATACAAGCTTGGCTTCAAAACAGCATTTTCTCGCTGAGAAAAGGCGATTATGAGCATAAAAGGATGCTTGAATTAAATGCATTTACTGTCTTTTAAGGAAACATGCCACAAGCTTATTTTCAGTCTTTCCTGAGTGGATTTAAGCTAAATAGGAAGGCAGACACAGTTTTATTTGAGTTTGGTGCAGAAATTGTTCAATACAAGCTTGGCTTCAAAACAGCATTTCTCCCTGAGAAAAGGCGATTGCGAGCATAAAAGGATGTTTGAATTACATGCATTGACTGTCTTTTAAGGAAACATGCCATGTTTATATTGAGTCTCTCCTGGGTGGATTTAGGCTAAATAAGAAGGCAGACACAGTTTTTTTTAGTTTGGTGCAGAAATTGTTCAATACAAGCTTGGCTTCAAACAGCATTTTTCGCTGAGAAAAGGCGTTATGAGCGTAAAAGTATGCTTGAATTAAATGCATTTACTGTCTTTTAAGGAAACATGCCACAAGCTTATTTTCAGTCTTTCCTGAGTGGATTTAAGCTAAATAAGAAGGCAGACACAGTTTTATTTGAATTTGGTGCAGAAATTGTTCAATACAAGCTTGGCTTCAAAAAACAGCATTTTTCGCTGAGAAATGGCGATTATGAGCATAAAAGGATGCTTGAATTACATGCATTTACTGTCTTTTAAGGAAACATCCCACAACCATATTTATTAGTTCTGCTGAGTGGATTTAGGCTAAATAAGAAGGCAGACACAGTTTCATTTGAGTTTGGTGCAGAAATTGTTCAATACAAGCTTGGCTTAAACAGCATTTTTCGCTGAGAAAAGCGATTGCCAGGTAAAAAGGATGCTTGAATTACATGCATTTACTGTCTTTAAGGAAACATCCCACAAGCTTGTTTATATGTTCTGCTGAGTGGATTTAGGCTAAATAAGAAGGCAGACACAGTTTTATTTGAGTTTGGTGCAGAAATTGTTCAATACAAGCTTGGTTTCAAAACAGCATTTTCTCGCTGAGAAAAAGCGATTATGAGCATAAAAGATGCTTGAATTACATTCATTTACTGTCTTTTAAGGAAACATCCCACAAGCTTATTTTCAGTCTCTCCTGAGTGGATTTAGGCTAAATAAGAAGGCAGACACAGTTTTATTTGAGTTTGGTGCAGAAATTGTTCAATACAAGCTTGGTTCAAAACAGCATTTTCTCGCTGAGAAAAGGCGATTGCTAGCGTAAAAGGATGCTTGAATTACATGCATTTACTGTCTTTAAGGAAACATCCCACAAGCTTGTTTATATGTTCTGCTGAGTGGATTTAGCCTAAATAAGAAGGCAGACACAGTTTTATTTGAGTTATGTGCAGAAATTGTTCAATACAAGCTTGGCTTCAAAACAGCTTTTTCTCGCTGAGAAAAGGCGATTAAGACATAAAAGATGCTTGAATTACATGCATTGACTGTCTTTTAAGGAAACATGCCACAAGCTTATATTGAGTCTCTCCTGGGTGGATTTAGGCTAAATAAGAAGGCAGACACAGTTTTTTTAGTTTGGTGCAGAAATTGTTCAATACAAGCTTATTAAACAGCATTTTCTCGCTGAGAAAAGGCGATTACAGCATAAAAGGATGCTTGAATTACATGCATTTACTGTCTTTTAAGGAAACATGCCACAAGTTTATTTTCAGTCTCTCCTGGAGTGGATTTAGACTAAATAAGAAGGCAGACATAGTTTTATTTGATTTTGGTGCAGAAATTGTTCAATACAAGCTTGGCTTCAAAACAGCATTTTCTCGCTGAGAAAAGGCGATTATGAAGCATAAAAGGATGCTTGAATTACATGCATTTTCTGTCTTTAAGGAAACATCCACAACCATATTTATTAGTTCTGCTGAGTGGATTTAGGCTAAATAAGAAGGCAGACACAGTTTCATTTGAGTTTGGTGCAGAAATTGTTCAATACAAGCTTGGTACCAAACAGCATTTTCTCGCTGAGAAAAGGCGATTCTGCAGCATAAAAGGATGCTTGAATTATGCATTGACTGTCTTTTAAGGAAACATGCCAAAAGCTTATTTTGAGTCTCTCCAGAGTGGATTTTAGGCTAAATAAGAAGGCAGACACAGTTTTATTTGAGTTTGGTGCAGAAATTGTTCAATACAAGCTTATTTTCAAAACAGCATTTTCTCGCTGAGAAAAGGCGAGTGCAGCATAAAAGGATGCTGAATTACATGCATTGACTGTCTTTAAGGAAACATCCCCTGGCTTGTTTATATGTTCTGCTGAGTGGATTTAGGCTAAATAAGAAGGCAGAAACAGTTTTATTTGAGTTTTGCAGAAATTGTTCAATAAAGCAGCTTCAAACAGCATTTTCTCATTGAGAAAAGGCGATTACTGAGCATAAAAGGATGTTTGAATTATATGCATTGACTGTCTTTTAAGGAAACATCCACAACCATATTTATTAGTTCTTGCTGAGTGGATTTAGGCTAATAAGAAGGCAGACACAGTTTCATTTGAGTTTGGTAGAAATTGTTCAATATGCTTGGCTTCAAACAGCTTTTTCTCGCTGAGAAAAGGCAATTGCGAGCATAAAAAGATGCTTGAATTACATGCATTGACTGTCTTTTTAAGGAAACATCCCACAAGCTTGTTTATATGTTCTGAGTGGATGTAGGCTAAATAAGAAGGCAGACACAGTTTTATTTGAGTTTGGTGCAGAAATTGTTCAATACAAGCTTGGTTTTTAAACAGCATTTTCATTGAGAAAAAGCATTAAGTAGCATAAAGGATGCTTGAATTAAATGCATTTACTGTCTTTTAAGGAAACATACATGTTTATTTTTAGTTCTCCTGAGTGGATTTAGGCTAAATAAGAAGGCAGACACAGTTTTATTTGAGTTTGGTGCAGAAATTGTTCAATACAAGCTTGGCTTTCAAAACAGCATTTTCTCGCTGAGAAAAGGCGATTGCAGCATAAAAGGATGCTTGAATTACATGCATTTACTGTCTTTTAAGGAAACATCCACAAGCTTATTTATATGTTCTGCTGAGTGGATTTAGGCTAAATAAGAAGGCAGACACAGTTTTATTTGAGTTTGGTGCAGAAATTGTTCAATACAAGCTTGGCTTCAAAACAGCATTTTCTCGCTGAGAAAAGGCGATTGCGAGCATAAAAGGATGCTTGAATTACATGCATTTACTGTCTTTTAAGGAAACATCCCACAAGCTTGTTTATTAGTTCTCCTGGGTGGATTTAGGCTAAATAAGAAGGCAGACACAGTTTTATTTGAGTTTGGTGCAGAAATTGTTCAATACAAGCTTGGCTTCAAAACAGCATTTTCTCGCTGAGAAAAGGCGATTATGAGCATAAAAGGATGCTTGAATTACATGCATTTACTGTCTTTTAAGGAAACATCCCACAAGCTTATTTTAGTCTGTTCTGCTGAGTGGATTTAGGCTAAATAAGAAGGCAGACACAGTTTTATTTGAGTTTGGTGCAGAAATTGTTCAATACAAGCTTGGCTTCAAAACAGCATTTTCTCGCTGAGAAAAGGCGATTGCGAGCATAAAAGGATGCTTGAATTACATGCATTTACTGTCTTTTAAGGAAACATCCCACAAGCTTATTTATTAGTTCTGCTGAGTGGATTTAGGCTAAATAAGAAGGCAGACACAGTTTTATTTGAGTTTGGTGCAGAAATTGTTCAATACAAGCTTGGGTTTCAAAACAGCATTTTCTCGCTGAGAAAAGGCGATTTGCGAGCATAAAAGGATGCTTGAATTACATGCATTTACTGTCTTTTAAGGAAACATCCACAAGTTTATTTTCAGTCTCTCCTGAGTGGATTTAGGCTAAATAAGAAGGCAGACACAGTTTTATTTGAGTTTGGTGCAGAAATTGTTCAATACAAGCTTGGCTTCAAAACAGCATTTTCTCGCTGAGAAAAGGCGATTGCGAGCATAAAAGGATGCTTGAATTACATGCATTTACTGTCTTTTAAGGAAACATCCCACAACCTTATTTATTAGTTCTGCTGAGTGGATTTAGGCTAAATAAGAAGGCAGACACAGTTTTATTTGAGTTTGGTGCAGAAATTGTTCAATACAAGCTTGGCTTCAAAACAGCATTTTCTCGCTGAGAAAAGGCGATTGCATGAGCATAAAAGGATGCTTGAATTACATGCATTTACTGTCTTTTAAGGAAACATCCCACAAGCTTTATTTTATAGTTCTGCTGAGTGGATTTAGGCTAAATAAGAAGGCAGACACAGTTTTATTTGAGTTTGGTGCAGAAATTGTTCAATACAAGCTTGGCTTTAAAACAGCATTTTCTCGCTGAGAAAAGGCGATTATGAGCATAAAAGGATGCTTGAATTACATGCATTTACTGTCTTTTAAGGAAACATCCCACAAGCTTATTTTAGTTCTCCTGAGTGGATTTAGGCTAAATAAGAAGGCAGACACAGTTTTATTTGAGTTTGGTGCAGAAATTGTTCAATACAAGCTTGGCTTCAAAACAGCATTTTCTCGCTGAGAAAAGGCGATTGCGAGCATAAAAGGATGCTTGAATTACATGCATTTACTGTCTTTTAAGGAAACATCCCACAAGCTTATTTTCAGTTCTCCTGAGTGGATTTAGGCTAAATAAGAAGGCAGACACAGTTTTATTTGAGTTTGGTGCAGAAATTGTTCAATACAAGCTTGGCTTCAAAACAGCATTTTCTCGCTGAGAAAAGGCGATTATGAGCATAAAAGGATGCTTGAATTACATGCATTTACTGTCTTTTAAGGAAACATCCCACAAGCTTATTTATTAGTTCTGCTGAGTGGATTTAGGCTAAATAAGAAGGCAGACACAGTTTTATTTGAGTTTGGTGCAGAAATTGTTCAATACAAGCTTGGCTTCAAAACAGCATTTTCTCGCTGAGAAAAGGCGATTGCGAGCATAAAAGGATGCTTGAATTACATGCATTTACTGTCTTTTAAGGAAACATCCCACAAGCTTATTTTTAGTCTCTCCTGAGTGGATTTAGGCTAAATAAGAAGGCAGACACAGTTTTATTTGAGTTTGGTGCAGAAATTGTTCAATACAAGCTTGGCTTCAAAACAGCATTTTCTCGCTGAGAAAAGGCGATTGCATGAGCATAAAAGGATGCTTGAATTACATGCATTTACTGTCTTTTAAGGAAACATCCCACAACCTTATTTATTAGTTCTGCTGAGTGGATTTAGGCTAAATAAGAAGGCAGACACAGTTTTATTTGAGTTTGGTGCAGAAATTGTTCAATACAAGCTTGGTTTAAAACAGCATTTTCTCGCTGAGAAAAGGCGATTGTGAGCATAAAAGGATGCTTGAATTACATGCATTTACTGTCTTTTAAGGAAACATCCCACAAGCTTGTTTATAGTTCTGCTGAGTGGATTTAGGCTAAATAAGAAGGCAGACACAGTTTTATTTGAGTTTGGTGCAGAAATTGTTCAATACAAGCTTGGCTTCAAAACAGCATTTTCTCGCTGAGAAAAGGCGATTCTGAGCATAAAAGGATGCTTGAATTACATGCATTTACTGTCTTTTAAGGAAACATCCCACAAGCTTTATTTATTAGTTCTCCTGAGTGGATTTAGGCTAAATAAGAAGGCAGACACAGTTTTATTTGAGTTTGGTGCAGAAATTGTTCAATACAAGCTTGGCTTTAAAACAGCATTTTCTCGCTGAGAAAAGGCGATTGCGAGCATAAAAGGATGCTTGAATTACATGCATTTACTGTCTTTTAAGGAAACATCCACAAGCTTATTTATATGTTCTGCTGAGTGGATTTAGGCTAAATAAGAAGGCAGATACAGTTTTATTTGAGTTTGCAAATTGTTCAATACAAGCTTGGTTTAAACAGCATTTTTCTCGCTGAGAAATGGCGATTATAGCATAAAAGGATGCTTGAATTATATGCATTTACTGTCTTTTTAAGGAAACATCCTACAACTATATTTATTGTTATTCTGCTGAGGATTTAGGGCCAAATAAGAAGGCAGACACAGTTTCATTTGAGTTTGCAGAAATTGCTCAATACAAGCTTGGTTTAAACAGCATTTTCTCGCTGAGAAAAGGCGACATTGCCAGGGTAAAAGGATGCTGAATTATATACTTACTGTCTTTTAAGGAAACATCCCACAAGCTTATTTTCAGTCTCTCCTGAGTGGATTTAGGCTAAATAAGAAGGCAGACATAGTTTCTTATTTGAGTTTGTGCAGAAATTGTCTAATATGCTTGGCTTCAAACAGCATTTTCTCGCTGAGAAAAGGCTAGGCCATGGAGCATAAAAAGGATGCCAGGTAAAAGGAACATCCCACAACCATATTTATGCTTGAATTTCTCGCTGAGAAAAGGCGATTGCCAGGGTAAAAGGATGCTTGAATTACATGCATTTACTGTCTTTAAGGAAACATCCCACAAGTTTGTTTATATGTTCTGCTGAGTGGATTTAGGCTAAATAAGAAGGCAGACACAGTTTTATTTGAGTTTTGCAGAAATTGTTCAATACAAGCTTGGTTTAAAACAGCATTTTCTCGCTGAGAAAAGGCGATTACAGCATAAAAGATGCTTGAATTACATTCATTTACTGTCTTTTAAGGAAACATCCACAACCATATTTATTAGTTCTGCTGAGTGGATTTAGGCTAAATAAGAAGGCAGACACAGTTTCATTTGAGTTTGGTGCAGAAATTGTTCAATACAAGCTTGGCTTCAAAACAGCATTTCTCCCTGAGAAAAGGCGATTAAGTAGCATAAAAAGATGCTTGAATTACATGCATTGACTGTCTTTAAGGAAACATCCCACAAGCTTGTTTATATGTTCTGCTGAGTGGATTTAGGCTAAATAAGAAGGCAGACACAGTTTTATTTGAGTTTGGTGCAGAAATTGTTCAATACAAGCTTGGTTTCAAAACAGCATTTCTCCCTGAGAAAAGGCGATTAAGCAGCATAAAAGGATGTTTGAATTACATGCATTGACTGTCTTTTAAGGAAACATGCCACAAGCTTATATTGAGTCTCTCCTGGGTGGATTTAGGCTAAATAAGAAGGCAGACACAGTTTTTTTTAGTTTGGTGCAGAAATTGTTCAATACAAGCTTGGTTTAAAACAGCATTTTCTCGCTGAGAAAAGGCGATTATGAGCATAAAAGGATGCTTGAATTAAATGCATTTACTGTCTTTAAGGAAACATCCCACAAGTTTATTTTTCAGTCTTTCCTGAGTGGATTTAAGCTAAATAAGAAGGCAGACACAGTTTTATTTGAGTTTTGCAGAAATTGTTCAATACAAGCTTGGCTTTAAAACAGCATTTTCTCGCTGAGAAATGGCGATTATGAGCATAAAAGGATGCTTGAATTACATGCATTTACTGTCTTTTAAGGAAACATCCCACAAGCTTGTTTATATGTTCTGCTGAGTGGATTTAGGCTAAATAAGAAGGCAGACACAGTTTCATTTGAGTTTGGTGCAGAAATTGTTCAATACAAGCTTGGTTTCAAAACAGCATTTTCTCGCTGAGAAAAGGCGATTGCCAGGGTAAAAGGATGCTTGAATTACATGCATTTACTGTCTTTAAGGAAACATCCCACAAGCTTGTTTATATGTTCTGCTGAGTGGATTTAGGCTAAATAAGAAGGCAGACACAGTTTTATTTGAGTTTGGTGCAGAAATTGTTCAATACAAGCTTGGTTTCAAAACAGCTTTTTCTCGCTGAGAAAAGGCGACATGTAGCATAAAAAGATGCTTGAATTACATGCATTGACTGTCTTTTAAGGAAACATGCCACAAGCTTATATTGAGTCTCTCCTGGGTGGATTTAGGCTAAATAAGAAGGCAGACACAGTTTTTTTAGTTTGGTGCAGAAATTGTTCAATACAAGCTTGGTTTAAAACAGCATTTTCTCGCTGAGAAAAGGCGATTACAGCATAAAAGGATGCTTGAATTAAATGCATTTACTGTCTTTTAAGGAAACATGCCACAAGCTTATTTTCAGTCTTTCCTGAGTGGATTTAGGCTAAATAAGAAGGCAGACACAGTTTTATTTGAGTTTGGTGCAGAAATTGTTCAATACAAGCTTGGCTTCAAAACAGCATTTTCTCGCTGAGAAATGGCGACATGCAGCATAAAAGGATGCTTGAATTACATGCATTTACTGTCTTTAAGGAAACATCCCACAACCATATTTATTAGTTCTGCTGAGTGGATTTAGGCTAAATAAGAAGGCAGACACAGTTTCATTTGAGTTTTGCAGAAATTGTTCAATACAAGCTTGGTTTAAAACAGCATTTTCTCGCTGAGAAAAGGCGATTGCCAGGTAAAAGGATGCTTGAATTACATGCATTTACTGTCTTTTAAGGAAACATCCCACAAGCTTATTTTCAGTCTCTCCTGAGTGGATTTAGGCTAAATAAGAAGGCAGACACAGTTTTATTTGAGTTTGGTGCAGAAATTGTTCAATACAAGCTTGGTTTAAAACAGCATTTTCTCGCTGAGAAAAGGCGATTATGAGCATAAAAGGATGCTTGAATTACATGCATTTACTGTCTTTAAGGAACATCCCACAACCATATTTATTAGTTCTGCTGAGTGGATTTATGCTAAATAAGAAGGCAGACACAGTTTCATTTGAGTTTGGTGCAGAAATTGTTCAATACAAGCTTGGCTTAAAACAGCATTTTCTCGCTGAGAAAAGGCGATTATGAGCATAAAAGGATGCTTGAATTACATGCATTGACTGTCTTTTAAGGAAACATCCCACAAGCTTGTTTATATGTTCTGCTGAGTGGATTTAGGCTAAATAAGAAGGCAGACACAGTTTTATTTGAGTTTGGTGCAGAAATTGTTCAATACAAGCTTGGCTTAAAACAACATTTTCTCGCTGAGAAAAGGCGATTTGTAGCATAAAAGGATGCTTGAATTACATGCATTTACTGTCTTTAAGGAAACATCCCACAAGCTTGTTTATATGTTCTGCTGAGTTGATTTAGGCTAAATAAGAAGGCAGACACAGTTTTATTTGAGTTTGGTGCAGAAATTGTTCAATACAAGCTTGGTTTAAAACAGCATTTTCTCGCTGAGAAAAGGCGATTTGCAGCATAAAAAGATGCTTGAATTACATGCATTGACTGTCTTTAAGGAAACATCCCACAAGCTTGTTTATATGTTCTGCTGAGTGGATTTAGGCTAAATAAGAAGGCAGACACAGTTTTATTTGAGTTTGGTGCAGAAATTGTTCAATACAAGCTTGGCTTCAAAACAGCATTTCTCCTGAGAAAAGGCGATTAGTGAGCATAAAAGGATGTTTGAATTACATGCATTGACTGTCTTTTAAGGAAACATGCCACAAGCTTATATTGAGTCTCTCCTGGGTGGATTTAGGCTAAATAAGAAGGCAGACACAGTTTCATTTGAGTTTGGTGCAGAAATTGTTCAATACAAGCTTGGCTTCAAAACAGCATTTTCTCGCTGAGAAAAGGCGACATGAGCGTAAAAGGATGCTTGAATTAAATGCATTTACTGTCTTTTAAGGAAACATGCCACAAGCTTATTTTCAGTCTTTCCTGAGTGGATTTAAGCTAAATAAGAAGGCAGACACAGTTTTATTTGAGTTTGGTGCAGAAATTGTTCAATACAAGCTTGGTTTAAAACAGCATTTTCTCGCTGAGAAAAGGCGATTGCCAGGGTAAAAGGATGCTTGAATTACATGCATTTACTGTCTTTTAAGGAAACATCCCACAAGCTTGTTTATATGTTCTGCTGAGTGGATTTAGGCTAAATAAGAAGGCAGACACAGTTTCATTTGAGTTTGGTGCAGAAATTGTTCAATACAAGCTTGGCTTCAAAACAGCATTTTCTCGCTGAGAAAAGGCGATTGCCAGGGTAAAAGGATGCTTGAATTACATGCATTTACTGTCTTTTAAGGAAACATCCCACAAGCTTGTTTATATGTTCTGCTGAGTGGATTTAGGCTAAATAAGAAGGCAGACACAGTTTTATTTGAGTTTGGTGCAGAAATTGTTCAATACAAGCTTGGTTTCAAAACAGCATTTTCTCGCTGAGAAAAGGCGATTGCGAGCATAAAAAGATGCTTGAATTACATTCATTTACTGTCTTTTAAGGAAACATCCCACAAGCTTATTTTCAGTCTCTCCTGAGTGGATTTAGGCTAAATAAGAAGGCAGACACAGTTTTATTTGAGTTTGGTGCAGAAATTGTTCAATACAAGCTTGGTTTAAAACAGCATTTTCTCGCTGAGAAAAGGCGATTATGAGCATAAAAGGATGCTTGAATTACATGCATTTACTGTCTTTTAAGGAACATCCCACAACCATATTTATTAGTTCTGCTGAGTGGATTTATGCTAAATAAGAAGGCAGACACAGTTTCATTTGAGTTTGGTGCAGAAATTGTTCAATACAAGCTTGGCTTCAAAACAGCATTTTCTCGCTGAGAAAAGGCGATTAGTAGCATAAAAGGATGCTTGAATTACATGCATTGACTGTCTTTAAGGAAACATCCCACAAGCTTGTTTATATGTTCTGCTGAGTGGATTTAGGCTAAATAAGAAGGCAGACACAGTTTTATTTGAGTTTGGTGCAGAAATTGTTCAATACAAGCTTGGCTTCAAAACAACATTTTTCGCTGAGAAAAGGCGATTATGAGCATAAAAGATGCTTGAATTACATGCATTGACTGTCTTTTAAGGAAACATCCCACAAGCTTGTTTATATGTTCTGCTGAGTGGATTTAGGCTAAATAAGAAGGCAGACACAGTTTTATTTGAGTTTGGTGCAGAAATTGTTCAATACAAGCTTGGCTTCAAAACAGCATTTCTCCCTGAGAAAAGGCGATTATGAGTAGCATAAAAGGATGTTTGAATTACATGCATTGACTGTCTTTTAAGGAAACATGCCACAAGCTTATATTGAGTCTCTCCTGGGTGGATTTAGGCTAAATAAGAAGGCAGACACAGTTTTTTTAGTTTGGTGCAGAAATTGTTCAATACAAGCTTGGCTTTAAAACAGCATTTTTCGCTGAGAAAAGGCGACATTGAGCGTAAAAGGATGCTTGAATTAAATGCATTTACTGTCTTTTAAGGAAACATGCCACAAGCTTATTTTCAGTCTTTCCTGAGTGGATTTAAGCTAAATAAGAAGGCAGACACAGTTTTATTTGAGTTTGGTGCAGAAATTGTTCAATACAAGCTTGGTTTAAAACAGCATTTTCTCGCTGAGAAAAGGCGATTGCCAGGGTAAAAGGATGCTTGAATTACATGCATTTACTGTCTTTTAAGGAAACATCCCACAAGCTTGTTTATATGTTCTGCTGAGTGGATTTAGGCTAAATAAGAAGGCAGACACAGTTTCATTTGAGTTTGGTGCAGAAATTGTTCAATACAAGCTTGGCTTCAAAACAGCATTTTCTCGCTGAGAAAAGGCGATTGCCAGGGTAAAAGGATGCTTGAATTACATGCATTTACTGTCTTTTAAGGAAACATCCCACAACCATATTTATTAGTTCTGCTGAGTGGATTTAGGCTAAATAAGAAGGCAGACACAGTTTCATTTGAGTTTGGTGCAGAAATTGTTCAATACAAGCTTGGTTTAAAACAGCATTTTCTCGCTGAGAAAAGGCGATTGCCAGGGTAAAAGGATGCTTGAATTACATGCATTTACTGTCTTTAAGGAAACATCCCACAAGCTTGTTTATATGTTCTGCTGAGTGGATTTAGGCTAAATAAGAAGGCAGACACAGTTTTATTTGAGTTTGGTGCAGAAATTGTTCAATACAAGCTTGGCTTCAAAACAGCATTTTCTCGCTGAGAAAAGGCGATTAGTAGCATAAAAGATGCTTGAATTACATTCATTTACTGTCTTTTAAGGAAACATCCACAAGCTTATTTTCAGTCTCTCCTGAGTGGATTTAGGCTAAATAAGAAGGCAGACACAGTTTTATTTGAGTTTGGTGCAGAAATTGTTCAATACAAGCTTGGCTTTAAAACAGCATTTTCTCGCTGAGAAAAGGCGACATGAGCATAAAAGGATGCTTGAATTACATGCATTTACTGTCTTTTAAGGGAACATCCCACAACCATATTTATTAGTTCTGCTGAGTGGATTTATGCTAAATAAGAAGGCAGACACAGTTTCATTTGAGTTTGGTGCAGAAATTGTTCAATACAAGCTTGGTTTAAAACAGCATTTTCTCGCTGAGAAAAGGCGACAGCGAGCATAAAAGGATGCTTGAATTACATGCATTGACTGTCTTTTAAGGAAACATCCCACAAGCTTGTTTATATGTTCTGCTGAGTGGATTTAGGCTAAATAAGAAGGCAGACACAGTTTTATTTGAGTTTGGTGCAGAAATTGTTCAATACAAGCTTGGCTTCAAAACAGCATTTTCTCGCTGAGAAAAGGCGATTGCCAGCGTAAAAGGATGCTTGAATTACATGCATTTACTGTCTTTTAAGGAAACATCCCACAAGCTTGTTTATATGTTCTGCTGAGTTGATTTAGGCTAAATAAGAAGGCAGACACAGTTTTATTTGAGTTTGGTGCAGAAATTGTTAAATACAAGCTTGGCTTCAAACAGCATTTTCTCGCTGAGAAATGGCGATTATAGCATAAAAGGATGCTTGAATTACATGCATTGACTGTCTTTAAGGAAACATGCCACAAGCTTATATTGAGTCTCTCCTGGGTGGATTTAGGCTAAATAAGAAGGCAGACACAGTTTTTTTTAGTTTGGTGCAGAAATTGTTCAATACAAGCTTGGTTTAAAACAGCATTTTCTCGCTGAGAAAAGGCGATTGAGCATAAAAGGATGCTTGAATTAAATGCATTTACTGTCTTTTAAGGAAACATGCCACAAGTTTATTTTCAGTCTTTCCTGAGTGGATTTAAGCTAAATAAGAAGGCAGACACAGTTTTATTTGAGTTTGGTGCAGAAATTGTTCAATACAAGCTTGGCTTCAAAACAGCATTTTCTCGCTGAGAAATGGCGATTGCGAGCATAAAAGGATGCTTGAATTACATGCATTTACTGTCTTTTAAGGAAACATCCCACAACCATATTTATTAGTTCTGCTGAGTGGATTTAGGCTAAATAAGAAGGCAGACACAGTTTCATTTGAGTTTGGTGCAGAAATTGTTCAATACAAGCTTGGTTTCAAAACAGCATTTTCTCGCTGAGAAAAGGCGATTGCAGCATAAAAAGATGCTTGAATTACATTCATTTACTGTCTTTTAAGGAAACATCCCACAAGCTTATTTTCAGTCTCTCCTGAGTGGATTTAGGCTAAATAAAAAGGCAGACACAGTTTTATTTGAGTTTGGTGCAGAAATTGTTCAATACAAGCTTGGTTTAAAACAGCATTTTCTCGCTGAGAAAAGGCGATGAATGAGCATAAAAGGATGCTTGAATTACATGCATTTACTGTCTTTTAAGGAAACATCCCACAACCATATTTATTAGTTCTGCTGAGTGGATTTAGACTAAATAAGAAGGCAGACACAGTTTTATTTGAGTTTGGTGCAGAAATTGTTCAATACAAGCTTGGTTTCAAAACAGCATTTTCTCGCTGAGAAAAGGCGATTTCAGCATAAAAGGATGCTTGAATTACATGCATTTACTGTCTTTTAAGGAAACATCCCACAAGCCTGTTTATATGTTCTGCTCAGTGGATTTAAGCTAAATAAGAAGGCAGACACAGTTTTATTTGAGTTTGGTGCAGAAATTGTTCCATACAAGCTTGGCTTCAAAACAGCATTTTCTCGCTGAGAAAAGGCGATTGCCAGGGTAAAAGGATGCTTGAATTACATGCATTTACTGTCTTTTAAGGAAACATCCCACAAGCTTGTTTATATGTTCTGCTGAGTGGATTTAGGCTAAATAAGAAGGCAGACACAGTTTCATTTGAGTTTGGTGCAGAAATTGTTCAATACAAGCTTGGTTTCAAAACAGCATTTTCTCGCTGAGAAAAGGCGATTAGAGCATAAAAAGATGCTTGAATTACATGCATTGACTGTCTTTAAGGAAACATCCCACAAGCTTGTTTATATGTTCTGCTGAGTGGATTTAGGCTAAATAAGAAGGCAGACACAGTTTTATTTGAGTTTGGTGCAGAAATTGTTCAATACAAGCTTGGTTTCAAAACAGCATTTTCTCCCTGAGAAAAGGCGATTTGCGAGCATAAAAGGATGTTTGAATTACATGCATTGACTGTCTTTTAAGGAAACATCCCACAACCATATTTATTAGTTCTGCTGAGTGGATTTAGGCTAAATAAGAAGGCAGACACAGTTTTATTTGAGTTTGGTGCAGAAATTGTTCAATACAAGCTTGGCTTCAAAACAACATTTTCTCGCTGAGAAAAGGCGATTGCGAGCATAAAAGGATGTTTGAATTACATGCATTGACTGTCTTTTAAGGAAACATCCCACAAGCTTATTTTCAGTCTTTCCTGAGTGGATTTAAGCTAAATAAGAAGGCAGACACAGTTTTATTTGAGTTTGGTGCAGAAATTGTTCAATACAAGCTTGGCTTCAAAACAGCATTTTCTCGCTGAGAAATGGCGATTGCGAGCATAAAAGGATGCTTGAATTACATGCATTTTCTGTCTTTTAAGGAAACATCCCACAACCATATTTTTAGTTCTGCTGAGTGGATTTAGGCTAAATAAGAAGGCAGACACAGTTTCATTTGAGTTTGGTGCAGAAATTGTTCAATACAAGCTTGGTTTAAAACAGCATTTTCTCGCTGAGAAAAGGCGATTGCCAGGGTAAAAGGATGCTTGAATTACATGCATTTACTGTCTTTTAAGGAAACATCCCACAAGCTTGTTTATATGTTCTGCTGAGTGGATTTAGGCTAAATAAGAAGGCAGACACAGTTTTATTTGAGTTTGGTGCAGAAATTGTTCAATACAAGCTTAGTTTCAAAACAGCATTTTCTCGCTGAGAAAAGGCGACAGAGCATAAAAGATGCTTGAATTACATTCATTTACTGTCTTTTAAGGAAACATCCCACAAGCTTATTTTGAGTCTCTCCTGAGTGGATTTAGGCTAAATAAGAAGGCAGACACAGTTTTATTTGAGTTTGGTGCAGAAATTGTTCAATACAAGCTTGGTTTCAAAACAGCATTTTCTCGCTGAGAAAAGGCGATTACAGCATAAAAGGATGCTTGAATTACATGCATTTACTGTCTTTTAAGGAAACATCCCACAAGCTTATTTTCAGTCTCTCCTGAGTGGATTTAGGCTAAATAAGAAGGCAGACACAGTTTTATTTGAGTTTGGTGCAGAAATTGTTCAATACAAGCTTGGTTTCAAAACAGCATTTTCTCGCTGAGAAAAGGCGATTATGAGCATAAAAGGATGCTTGAATTACATGCATTTACTGTCTTTTAAGGAAACATCCCACAAGCTTATTTTCAGTCTCTCCTGAGTGGATTTAGGCTAAATAAGAAGGCAGACACAGTTTTATTTGAGTTTGGTGCAGAAATTGTTCAATACAAGCTTGGTTTCAAAACAGCATTTTCTCGCTGAGAAAAGGCGATTATGAGCATAAAAGGATGCTTGAATTACATGCATTTACTGTCTTTTAAGGAAACATCCCACAACCATATTTATTAGTTCTGCTGAGTGGATTTATGCTAAATAAGAAGGCAGACACAGTTTTATTTGAGTTTGGTGCAGAAATTGTTCAATACAAGCTTGGTTTCAAAACAGCATTTTCTCGCTGAGAAAAGGCGATTATGAGCATAAAAGGATGCTTGAATTACATGCATTGACTGTCTTTAAGGAAACATCCCACAAGCTTGTTTATATGTTCTGCTGAGTGGATTTAGGCTAAATAAGAAGGCAGACACAGTTTTATTTGAGTTTGGTGCAGAAATTGTTCAATACAAGCTTGGCTTTAAAACAGCATTTTCTCGCTGAGAAAAGGCGATTAAGAGCATAAAAGGATGCTTGAATTACATGCATTTACTGTCTTTTAAGGAAACATCCCACAAGCTTATTTTCAGTCTCTCCTGAGTGGATTTAGGCTAAATAAGAAGGCAGACACAGTTTTATTTGAGTTTGGTGCAGAAATTGTTCAATACAAGCTTGGTTTTCAAAACAGCATTTTCTCGCTGAGAAAAGGCGATTGCAGCATAAAAGGATGCTTGAATTACATGCATTTACTGTCTTTTAATGGAAACATCCCACAAGCTTATTTTCAGTCTCTCCTGAGTGGATTTAGGCTAAATAAGAAGGCAGACACAGTTTTATTTGAGTTTGGTGCAGAAATTGTTCAATACAAGCTTGGTTTAAAACAGCATTTTCTCGCTGAGAAAAGGCGATTAAGCGAGCATAAAAGGATGCTAGAATTACATGCATTTACTGTCTTTTAAGGAAACATCCCACAAGCTTATTTTCAGTCTCTCCTGAGTGGATTTAGGCTAAATAAGAAGGCAGACACAGTTTTATTTGAGTTTGGTGCAGAAATTGTTCAATACAAGCTTGGTTTAAAACAGCATTTTCTCGCTGAGAAAAGGCGATTATGAGCATAAAAGGATGCTTGAATTACATGCATTTACTGTCTTTTAAGGAAACATCCCACAAGCTTATTTTCAGTCTCTCCTGAGTGGATTTAGGCTAAATAAGAAGGCAGACACAGTTTTATTTGAGTTTGGTGCAGAAATTGTTCAATACAAGCTTGGTTTCAAAACAGCATTTTCTCGCTGAGAAAAGGCGATTTTTTAGCATAAAAGGATGCTTGAATTACATGCATTTACTGTCTTTTAAGGGAACATCCCACAACCATATTTATTAGTTCTGCTGAGTGGATTTATGCTAAATAAGAAGGCAGACACAGTTTCATTTGAGTTTGGTGCAGAAATTGTTCAATACAAGCTTGGTTCAAAACAGCATTTTCTCGCTGAGAAAAGGCGACATGAGCATAAAAGGATGCTTGAATTACATGCATTGACTGTCTTTAAGGAAACATCCCACAAGCTTGTTTATATGTTCTGCTGAGTGGATTTAGGCTAAATAAGAAGGCAGACACAGTTTTATTTGAGTTTGGTGCAGAAATTGTTCAATACAAGCTTGGCTTCAAAACAGCATTTTCTCGCTGAGAAAAGGCGATTGCGAGCATAAAAGGATGCTTGAATTACATGCATTTTCTGTCTTTTAAGGAAACATCCCACAACCATATTTATTAGTTCTGCTGAGTGGATTTAGGCTAAATAAGAAGGCAGACACAGTTTCATTTGAGTTTGGTGCAGAAATTGTTCAATACAAGCTTGGTTTCAAAACAGCATTTTCTCGCTGAGAAAAGGCGATTATGAGCATAAAAGGATGCTTGAATTACATGCATTGACTGTCTTTTAAGGAAACATGCCACAAGCTTATTTTGAGTCTCTCCAGAGTGGATTTAGGCTAAATAAGAAGGCAGACACAGTTTTATTTGAGTTTGGTGCAGAAATTGTTCAATACAAGCTTGGCTTTAAAACAGCATTTTCTCGCTGAGAAAAGGCGATTGAGCATAAAAGGATGCTTGAATTACATGCATTGACTGTCTTTAAGGAAACATCCCACAAGCTTGTTTATATGTTCTGCTGAGTGGATTTAGGCTAAATAAGAAGGCAGAAACAGTTTTATTTGAGTTTGGTGCAGAAATTGTTCAATACAAGCTTGGTTTAAAACAGCATTTTCTCGCTGAGAAAAGGCGATTATGAGCATAAAAGGATGTTTGAATTACATGCATTGACTGTCTTTTAAGGAAACATCCCACAACCATATTTATTAGTTCTGCTGAGTGGATTTAGGCTAAATAAGAAGGCAGACACAGTTTCATTTGAGTTTGGTGCAGAAATTGTTCAATACAAGCTTGGCTTCAAAACAGCTTTTTCTCGCTGAGAAAAGGCAATTTAGCATAAAAGATGCTTGAATTACATGCATTGACTGTCTTTTAAGGAAACATCCCACAAGCTTGTTTATATGTTCTGCTGAGTGGATTTAGGCTAAATAAGAAGGCAGACACAGTTTTATTTGAGTTTGGTGCAGAAATTGTTCAATACAAGCTTGGTTTAAAACAGCATTTTCTCGCTGAGAAAAGGCGATTAGTAGCATAAAAGGATGCTTGAATTAAATGCATTTACTGTCTTTAAGGAAACATGCCACAAGCTTGTTTATTTTCAGTCTTTCCTGAGTGGATTTAAGCTAAATAGGAAGGCAGACACAGTTTTATTTGAGTTTGGTGCAGAAATTGTTCAATACAAGCTTGGTTTTCAAATCAGCATTTTCTCGCTGAGAAAAGGCGATTATAGCATAAAAAGATGCTTGAATTACATGCATTGACTGTCTTTTAAGGAAACATCCCACAAGCTTGTTTATATGTTCTGCTGAGTGGATTTAGGCTAAATAAGAAGGCAGACACAGTTTTATTTGAGTTTGGTGCAGAAATTGTTCAATACAAGCTTGGCTTCAAAACAGCATTTTCTCCCTGAGAAAAGGCGATTGTGAGCATAAAAGGATGTTTGAATTACATGCATTGACTGTCTTTTAAGGAAACATGCCACAAGCTTATATTGAGTCTCTCCTGGGTGGATTTAGGCTAAATAAGAAGGCAGACACAGTTTTTTTAGTTTGGTGCAGAAATTGTTCAATACAAGCTTGGCTTTAAAACAGCATTTTCTCGCTGAGAAAAGGCGATTATGAGCATAAAAGGATGCTTGAATTAAATGCATTTACTGTCTTTTAAGGAAACATGCCACAAGCTTATTTTCAGTCTTTCCTGAGTGGATTTAAGCTAAATAAGAAGGCAGACACAGTTTTATTTGAGTTTGGTGCAGAAATTGTTCAATACAAGCTTGGCTTTAAAACAGCATTTTCTCGCTGAGAAATGGCGATTGCGAGCATAAAAGGATGCTTGAATTACATGCATTTACTGTCTTTTAAGGAAACATCCCACAAGCTTATTTTCAGTCTCTCCTGAGTGGATTTAGGCTAAATAAGAAGGCAGACACAGTTTTATTTGAGTTTGGTGCAGAAATTGTTCAATACAAGCTTGGTTTAAAACAGCATTTTCTCGCTGAGAAAAGGCGATTATGAGCATAAAAGGATGCTTGAATTACATGCATTTACTGTCTTTAAGGAAACATGCCACAAGTTTATTTTCAGTCTCTGCTGAGTGGATTTAGGCTAAATAAGAAGGCAGACACAGTTTCATTTGAGTTTGGTGCAGAAATTGTTCAATACAAGCTTGGCTTCAAAACAGCTTTTTCTCGCTGAGAAAAGGCGATTATGAGCATAAAAAGATGCTTGAATTACATGCATTGACTGTCTTTTAAGGAAACATGCCACAAGCTTATATTGAGTCTCTCCTGGGTGGATTTAGGCTAAATAAGAAGGCAGACACAGTTTTTTTAGTTTGGTGCAGAAATTGTTCAATACAAGCTTGGTTTCAAAACAGCATTTTCTCGCTGAGAAAAGGCGATTATGAGCATAAAAAGGATGCTTGAATTAAATGCATTTACTGTCTTTTAAGGAAACATGCCACAAGCTTATTTTCAGTCTTTCCTGAGTGGATTTAAGCTAAATAAGAAGGCAGACACAGTTTTATTTGAGTTTGGTGCAGAAATTGTTCAATACAAGCTTGGCTTCAAAACAGCATTTTCTCGCTGAGAAATGGCGACATGAGCATAAAAGGATGCTTGAATTACATGCATTTACTGTCTTTTAAGGAAACATCCCACAAGCTTGTTTATATGTTCTGCTGAGTGGATTTAGGCTAAATAAGAAGGCAGACACAGTTTTATTTGAGTTTGGTGCAGAAATTGTTCAATACAAGCTTGGCTTCAAAACAGCATTTTCTCGCTGAGAAAAGGCGATTTACAGCATAAAAGATGCTTGAATTACATTCATTTACTGTCTTTAAGGAAACATCCCACAAGCTTATTTTCAGTCTCTCCTGAGTGGATTTAGGCTAAATAAGAAGGCAGACACAGTTTTATTTGAGTTTGGTGCAGAAATTGTTCAATACAAGCTTGGTTTAAAACAGCATTTTCTCGCTGAGAAAAGGCGATTGCGAGCATAAAAGGATGCTTGAATTACATGCATTTACTGTCTTTTAAGGGAACATCCCACAACCATATTTATTAGTTCTGCTGAGTGGATTTATGCTAAATAAGAAGGCAGACACAGTTTCATTTGAGTTTGGTGCAGAAATTGTTCAATACAAGCTTGGTTTAAACAGCATTTTCTCGCTGAGAAAAGGCGATTAGTGAGCATAAAAGGATGCTTGAATTACATGCATTGACTGTCTTTTAAGGAAACATCCCACAAGCTTGTTTATATGTTCTGCTGAGTGGATTTAGGCTAAATAAGAAGGCAGACACAGTTTTATTTGAGTTTGGTGCAGAAATTGTTCAATACAAGCTTGGTTTCAAAACAGCATTTTCTCGCTGAGAAAAGGCGATTATGAGCATAAAAGGATGCTTGAATTACATGCATTTACTGTCTTTTAAGGAACATCCCACAACCATATTTATTAGTTCTGCTGAGTGGATTTATGCTAAATAAGAAGGCAGACACAGTTTCATTTGAGTTTGGTGCAGAAATTGTTCAATACAAGCTTGGCTTTAAAACAGCATTTTCTCGCTGAGAAAAGGCGATTTGCGAGCATAAAAGGATGCTTGAATTACATGCATTGACTGTCTTTTAAGGAAACATCCCACAAGCTTGTTTATATGTTCTGCTGAGTGGATTTAGGCTAAATAAGAAGGCAGACACAGTTTTATTTGAGTTTGGTGCAGAAATTGTTCAATACAAGCTTGGTTTAAAACAGCATTTTCTCGCTGAGAAAAGGCGATTATGCAGCATAAAAGGATACTTGAATTACATGCATTTACTGTCTTTAAGGAAACATGCCACAAGTTTATTTTCAGTCTCTCCTGAGTGGATTTAGACTAAATAAGAAGGCAGACATAGTTTTATTTGATTTTGGTGCAGAAATTGTTCAATACAAGCTTGGCTTAAAACAGCATTTTCTCGCTGAGAAAAGGCGATTGGAGCATAAAAGGATGCTTGAATTACATGCATTTTCTGTCTTTTAAGGAAACATCCCACAACCATATTTATTAGTTCTGCTGAGTGGATTTAGGCTAAATAAGAAGGCAAACACAGTTTCATTTGAGTTTGGTGCAGAAATTGTTCAATACAAGCTTGGCTTCAAAACAGCATTTTCTCGCTGAGAAAAGGCGATTGCGAGCATAAAAGGATGCTTGAATTACATGCATTGACTGTCTTTTAAGGAAACATCCCACAAGCTTGTTTATATGTTCTGCTGAGTGGATTTAGGCTAAATAAGAAGGCAGAAACAGTTTTATTTGAGTTTGGTGCAGAAATTGTTCAATACAAGCTTGGTTTAAACAGCATTTTCTCGCTGAGAAAAGGCGATTGAGCATAAAAGGATGTTTGAATTACATGCATTGACTGTCTTTTAAGGAAACATCCCACAACCATATTTATTAGTTCTGCTGAGTGGATTTAGGCTAAATAAGAAGGCAGACACAGTTTCATTTGAGTTTGGTGCAGAAATTGTTCAATACAAGCTTGGCTTCAAAACAGCTTTTTCTCGCTGAGAAAAGGCAATTGCGAGCATAAAAAGATGCTTGAATTACATGCATTTTCTGTCTTTTAAGGAAACATCCCACAACCATATTTATTAGTTCTGCTGAGTGGATTTAGGCTAAATAAGAAGGCAGACACAGTTTCATTTGAGTTTGGTGCAGAAATTGTTCAATACAAGCTTGGCTTCAAAACAGCATTTTCTCGCTGAGAAAAGGCGATTGTGAGCATAAAAGGATGCTTGAATTAAATGCATTTACTGTCTTTTAAGGAAACATGCCACAAGCTTATTTTCAGTCTTTCCTGAGTGGATTTAAGCTAAATAGGAAGGCAGACACAGTTTTATTTGAGTTTGGTGCAGAAATTGTTCAATACAAGCTTGGCTTCAAATCAGCATTTTCTCGCTGAGAAAAGGCGCGACAGTAGCATAAAAAGATGCTTGAATTACATGCATTGACTGTCTTTTAAGGAAACATCCCACAAGCTTGTTTATATGTTCTGCTGAGTGGATTTAGGCTAAATAAGAAGGCAGACACAGTTTTATTTGAGTTTGTGCAGAAATTGTTCAATACAAGCTTGGTTTCAAAACAGCATTTCTCCCTGAGAAAAGGCGATTGTGAGCATAAAAGGATGTTTGAATTACATGCATTGACTGTCTTTTAAGGAAACATCCCACAAGCTTATTTTGAGTCTCTCCTGGTGGATTTAGGCTAAATAAGAAGGCAGACACAGTTTTTTTAGTTTGGTGCAGAAATTGTTCAATACAAGCTTGGTTCAAAACAGCATTTTCTCGCTGAGAAAAGGCGATTATGAGCATAAAAGGATGCTTGAATTAAATGCATTTACTGTCTTTTAAGGAAACATGCCACAAGCTTATTTTCAGTCTTTCCTGAGTGGATTTAGGCTAAATAAGAAGGCAGACACAGTTTTATTTGAGTTTGGTGCAGAAATTGTTAAATACAAGCTTGGTTTCAAAACAGCATTTTCTCGCTGAGAAAAGGCGATTGCCAGGCATAAAAGGATGCTTGAATTACATGCATTTACTGTCTTTTAAGGAAACATCCCACAAGCTTATTTATATGTTCTGCTGAGTGGATTTAGGCTAAATAAGAAGGCAGACACAGTTTTATTTGAGTTTGGTGCAGAAATTGTTCAATACAAGCTTGGCTTTAAACAGCATTTTCTCGCTGAGAAAAGGCGATTGCAGCATAAAAGATGCTTGAATTACATGCATTTACTGTCTTTTAAGGAAACATCCCACAAGCTTATTTTCAGTTCTCCTGAGTGGATTTAGGCTAAATAAGAAGGCAGACACAGTTTTATTTGAGTTTGGTGCAGAAATTGTTCAATACAAGCTTGGCTTTAAAACAGCATTTTCTCGCTGAGAAAAGGCGACAAGTAGCATAAAAGGATGCTTGAATTACATGCATTTACTGTCTTTTAAGGAAACATCCCACAACCTTATTTATTAGTTCTGCTGAGTGGATTTAGGTTAAATAAGAAGGCAGACACAGTTTTATTTGAGTTTGGTGCAGAAATTGTTAAATACAAGCTTGGCTTCAAAACAGCATTTTCTCGCTGAGAAAAGGCGATTTGCGAGCATAAAAGGATGCTTGAATTACATGCATTTACTGTCTTTTAAGGAGGCAGACACAGTGTTATTTGAGTTTGGTGCAGAAATTGTTAAATACAAGCTTGGTTTAAAACAGCATTTTCTCGCTGAGAAAAGGCGATTGCAAGCATAAAAGGATGCTTGAATTACATGCATTTACTGTAGTTTAAGAAAACATCCCACAGGCTTATTTTCAGTCTCTCCTGAGTGTATTTAGGCTAAATAAGAAGGCAGACACAGTGTTATTTGAGTTTGGTGCAGAAATTGTTAAATACAAGCTTGGCTTCAAAACAGCATTTTCTCGCTGAGAAAAGGCGATTATGTAGCATAAAAGGATGCTTGAATTACATGCATTTACTGTCTTTTAAGGAAACATCCCACAAGCTTATTTTCAGTTTGTTCTGAGTGGATTTAGGCTAAATAAGAAGGCAGACACAGTTTTATTTGAGTTTGGTGCAGAAATTGTTAAATACAAGCTTGGTTTCAAAACAGCATTTTCTCGCTGAGAAAAGGCGATTTGAGCATAAAAGGATGCTTGAATTACATGCATTTACTGTCTTTTAAGGAAACATCCCACAAGCTTGTTTATATGTTCTGCTGAGTGGATTTAGGCTAAATAAAAAGGCAGACACAGTTTTATTTGAGTTTGCTGCAGAAATTGATTAAATACAAGCTTGGTTTCAAAAACAGCATTTTCTCGCTGAGAAAAGGCGATTGCGAGCATAAAAGGATGCTGAATTACATGCATTTACTGTCTTTTAAGAAAATATCCCACAGGCTTATTTTCAGTCTCTCCTGAGTGTATTTAGGCTAAATAAGAAGGCAGACACAGTTTTATTTGAGTTTGGTTGCAGAAATTGTTAAATACAAGCTTGGCTTCAAAACAGCATTTTCTCGCTGAGAAAAGGCGATTATGAGCATAAAAGGATTCTTGAATTACATGCATTTACTGTCTTTTAAGGAAACATCCCACAAGCTTGTTTATATTTTCTGCTGAGTGGATTTAGGCTAAATAAGAAGGCAGACACAGTTTTATTTGAGTTTGCTGCAGAAATTATTAAATACAAGCTTGGCTTCAAAACAGCATTTTCTCGCTGAGAAAAGGCGATTGAGCATAAAAGGATACTGGAGTTACATGCATTTACTGTCTTTTAAGAAAACATCCCACAAGCTTATTTTATAGTTCTGCTGAGTGGATTTAGGCTAAATAAGAAGGCAGACACAGTTTTATTTGAGTTTGGTGCAGAAATTGTTAAATACAAGCTTGGCTTCAAAACAGCATTTTCTCGCTGAGAAAAGGCGATTATGAGCATAAAAGGATGCTTGAATTACATGCATTTACTGTCTTTTAAGGAAACATCCCACAAGCTTATTTTCAGTCTCTCCTGAGTGGATTTAGGCTAAATAAGAAGGCAGACACAGTTTTATTTGAGTTTGGTGCAGAAATTGTTAAATACAAGCTTGGCTTCAAAACAGCATTTTCTCGCTGAGAGAAGGCGAAAAGGCGATTGCGAGCATAAAAGGATGCTTGAATTACATGCATTTACTGTCTTTTAAGGAAACATCCCACAAGCTTATTTATATGTTCTGCTGAGTGGATTTAGGCTAAATAAGAAGGCAGACACAGTTTTATTTGAGTTTGGTGCAGAAATTGTTAAATACAAGCTTGGTTTCAAAACAGCATTTTCTCGCTGAGAAAAGGCGATTGCGAGCATAAAAGGATGCTGAATTACATGCATTTACTGTCTTTTAAGAAAACATCCCACAGGCTTATTTTCAGTCTCTCCTGAGTGGATTTAGGCTAAATAAGAAGGCAGACACAGTTTTATTTGAGTTTGGTGCAGAAATTATTAAATACAAGCTTGGCTTCAAAACAGCATTTTCTCGCTGAGAAAAGGCGATTGCGAGCATAAAAGGATGCTGAGTTACATGCATTTACTGTCTTTTAAGAAAACATCCCACAGGCTTATTTTCAGTCTCTCCTGAGTGGATTTAGGCTAAATAAGAAGGCAGACACAGTTTTATTTGAGTTTGCTGCAGAAATTATTAAATACAAGCTTGGCTTCAAAACAGCATTTTCTCGCTGAGAAAAGGCGATTTGAGCAGCATAAAGGATGCTGGAGTTACATGCATTTACTGTCTTTTAAGGAAACATCCCACAAGCTTATTTATAGTTCTGCTGAGTGGATTTAGGCTAAATAAGAAGGCAGACACAGTTTTATTTGAGTTTGGTGCAGAAATTGTTAAATACAAGCTTGGTTTCAAAACAGCATTTTCTCGCTGAGAAAAGGCGATGCATGAGCATAAAAGGATGCTGAAGTTACATGCATTTACTGTCTTTTAAGGAAACATCCCACAAGCTTGTTTATATGTTCTGCTGAGTGGATTTAGGCTAAATAAAAGGCAGACACAGTTTTATTTGAGTTTGCTGCAGAAATTATTAAATACAAGCTTTTCAAAAACAGCATTTTCTCGCTGAGAAAAGGCGATTAGTGAGCATAAAAGGATGCTTGAATTACATGCATTTACTGTCTTTTAAGGAAACATCCCACAAGCTTGTTTATATGTTCTGCTGAGTGGATGTAGGCTAAATAAAAAGGCAGACAGTTTTATTTGAGTTTGCTGCAGAAATTATTAAATACAAGCTTGGCTTCAAAACAGCATTTTCTCGCTGAGAAAAGGCGATTGCGAGCATAAAAGGATGCTTGAATTACATGCATTTACTGTCTTTTAAGGAAACATCCCACAAGCTTATTTTTCAGTCTCTCCTGAGTGGATTTAGGCTAAATAAGAAGGCAGACACAGTTTTATTTGAGTTTGGTGCAGAAATTGTTAAATACAAGCTTGGCTTCAAAACAGCATTTTCTCGCTGAGAAAAGGCGATTGCGAGCATAAAAGGATGCTTGAATTACATGCCTTTACTGTCTTTTAAGGAAAATCCCACAAGCTTATTTTCAGTCTCTCCTGAGTGGATTTAGGCTAAAATAAGAAGGCAGACACAGTTTTATTTGAGTTTGCAGAAATTGTTAAATACAAGCTTGGCTTCAAAACAGCATTTTCTCGCTGAGAAAAGGCGATTATGAGCATAAAAGGATGCTTGAATTACATGCATTTACTGTCTTTTAAGAAAACATCCCACAAGCTTATTTTCAGTCTCTCCTGAGTGGATTTAGGCTAAATAAGAAGGCAGACACAGTTTTATTTGAGTTTGGTGCAGAAATTGTTAAATACAAGCTTGGCTTCAAAACAGCATTTTCTCGCTGAGAAAAGGCGATTTTTAGCATAAAAGCATAAAAGGATTCTTGAATTACATGCATTTACTGTCTTTTAAGGAAACATCCCACAAGCTTATTTTCAGTTTGTTCTGAGTGGATTTAGGCTAAATAAGAAGGCAGACACAGTTTTATTTGAGTTTGGTGCAGAAATTGTTAAATACAAGCTTGGCTTCAAAACAGCATTTTCTCGCTGAGAAAAGGCGATTTGAAAGCATAAAAGGATGCTTGAATTACATGCATTTACTGTCTTTTAAGGAAACATCCCACAAGCTTATTTTCAGTCTCTCCTGAGTGGATTTAGGCTAAATAAGAAGGCAGACACAGTTTTATTTGAGTTTGGTGCAGAAATTGTTAAATACAAGCTTGGCTTCAAAACAGCATTTTCTCGCTGAGAAAAGGCGATTGCGAGCATAAAAGGATTCATGAATTACATGCCTTTACTGTCTTTTAAGGAAACATCCCACAGGCTTATTTTCAGTCTCTCCTGAGTGGATTTAGGCTAAATAAGAAGGCAGACACAGTTTTATTTGAGTTTGGTGCAGAAATTGTTAAATACAAGCTTGGCTTCAAAACAGCATTTTCTCGCTGAGAAAAGGCGATTGCGAGCATAAAAGGATGCTGGAGTTACATGCATGTACTGTAGTTTAAGAAAACATCCCACAGGCTTATTTTCAGTCTCTCCTGAGTGTATTTAGGCTAAATAAGAAGGCAGACACAGTTTTATTTGAGTTTGGTGCAGAAATTGTTAAATACAAGCTTGGCTTCAAAACAGCATTTTCTCGCTGAGAAAAGGCGATTTTTGAGCATAAAAGGATGCTGGAGTTACATGCATTTACTGTCTTTTAAGGAAACATCCCACAAGCTTGTTTTTAGTTCTGCTGAGTGGATTTAGGCTAAATAAGAAGGCAGACACAGTTTTATTTGAGTTTGGTGCAGAAATTGTTAAATACAAGCTTGGTTTCAAAACAGCATTTTCTCGCTGAGAAAAGGCGATTGCGAGCATAAAAGGATGCTGGAGTTACATGCATTTACTGTCTTTTAAGGAAACATCCCACAAGCTTGTTTATATGTTCTGCTGAGTGGATTTAGGCTAAATAAGAAGGCAGACACAGTTTTATTTGAGTTTGGTGCAGAAATTGTTAAATACAAGCTTGGCTTCAAAACAGCATTTTCTCGCTGAGAAAAGGCGATTGCGAGCATAAAAGGATGCTTGAATTACATGCATTTACTGTCTTTTAAGGAAACATCCCACAAGCTTATTTTCAGTCTGTTCCTGAGTGGATTTAGGCTAAATAAAAAGGCAGACACAGTTTTATTTGAGTTTGGTGCAGAAATTGTTAAATACAAGCTTGGCTTCAAAACAGCATTTTCTCGCTGAGAAAAGGCGATTTGCAAGCATAAAAGGATGCTGGAGTTACATGCATTTACTGTAGTTTAAGAAAACATCCCACAGGCTTATTTTCAGTCTCTCCTGAGTGTATTTAGGCTAAATAAGAATGCAGACACAGTTTTATTTGAGTTTGGTGCAGAAATTGTTAAATACAAGCTTGGCTTCAAAACAGCATTTTCTCGCTGAGAAAAGGCGATTATGAGCATAAAAGGATGCTGGAATTACATGCATTTACTGTCTTTTAAGAAAACATCCCACAGGCTTATTTTCAGTCTCTCCTGAGTGGATTTAGGCTAAATAAGAAGGCAGACACAGTTTTATTTGAGTTTGGTGCAGAAATTGTTAAATACAAGCTTGGCTTCAAAACAGCATTTTCTCGCTGAGAAAAGGCGATTATGAGCATAAAAGGATGCTGGAGTTACATGCATTTACTGTCTTTTAAGGAAACATCCCACAAGCTTATTTTAGTTTGTTCTCTGAGTGGATTTAGGCTAAATAAGAAGGCAGACACAGTTTTATTTGAGTTTGGTGCAGAAATTGTTAAATACAAGCTTGGCTTCAAAACAGCATTTTCTCGCTGAGAAAAGGCGATTGCGAGCATAAAAGGATGCTGGAGTTACATGCATTTACTGTCTTTTAAGAAAACATCCCACAAGCTTATTTTCAGTCTCTCCTGAGTGGATTTAGGCTAAATAAGAAGGCAGACACAGTTTTATTTGAGTTTGGTGCAGAAATTGTTAAATACAAGCTTGGCTTCAAAACAGCATTTTCTCGCTGAGAAAAGGCGATTATGAGCATAAAAGGATGCTTGAATTACATGCATTTACTGTCTTTTAAGGAAACATCCCACAAGCTTGTTTAGTTCTGCTGAGTGGATTTAGGCTAAATAAGAAGGCAGACACAGTTTTATTTGAGTTTGGTGCAGAAATTGTTAAATACAAGCTTGGTTTCAAAACAGCATTTTCTCGCTGAGAAAAGGCGATTTGCGAGCATAAAAGGATGCTGGAATTACATGCATTTACTGTCTTTTAAGAAAACATCCCACAGGCTTATTTTCAGTCTCTCCTGAGTGGATTTAGGCTAAATAAGAAGGCAGACACAGTTTTATTTGAGTTTGGTGCAGAAATTGTTAAATACAAGCTTGGCTTCAAAACAGCATTTTCTCGCTGAGAAAAAGGCGATTGCGAGCATAAAAGGATTCTTGAATTACATGCATTTACTGTCTTTTAAGGAAACATCCCACAAGCTTGTTTTATGTTCTGCTGAGTGGATTTAGGCTAAATAAAAGGCAGACACAGTTTTATTTGAGTTTGGTGCAGAAATTGTTAAATACAAGCTTGGCTTCAAAACAGCATTTCTCGCTGAGAAAAGGCGACTGTTTTTAGCATAAAAGCATAAAAGGATGCTTGAATTACATGCATTTACTGTCTTTTAAGGAAACATCCCACAAGCTTATTTTGAGTTTGTTCTGAGTGGATTTAGGCTAAATAAGAAGGCAGACACAGTTTTATTTGAGTTTGGTGCAGAAATTGTTAAATACAAGCTTGGTTTCAAAACAGCATTTTCTCGCTGAGAAAAGGCGATTTGAGCATAAAAGGATGCTTGAATTACATGCATTTACTGTATTTTAAGGAAACATCCCACAAGCTTGTTTATATTTTCTGCTGAGTGGATTTAGGCTAAATAAGAAGGCAGACACAGTTTTATTTGAGTTTGGTGCAGAAATTGTTAAATACAAGCTTGGCTTCAAAACAGCATTTTCTCGCTGAGAAAGGCGATTGCGAGCATAAAAGGATGCTTGAATTACATGCATTTACTGTCTTTTAAGGAAACATCCCAAAGTTGTTTATATTTTCTGCTGTGTGGATTTAGGCTAAATAAGAAGGCAGACACAGTTTTATTTGAGTTTGCTGCAGAAATTATTAAATACAAGCTTGGCTTCAAAACAGCATTTTCTCGCTGAGAAAAGGCGATTGCATGAGCATAAAAGGATACTGGAGTTACATGCATTTACTGTCTTTTAAGAAAACATCCCACAAGCTTGTTTATATGTTCTGCTGAGTGGATTTAGGCTAAATAAAAAGGCAGACACAGTTTTATTTGAGTTTGCTGCAGAAATTATTAAATACAAGCTTGGCTTCAAAACAGCATTTTCTCGCTGAGAAAAGGGATTGCGAGCATAAAAGGATGCTTGAATTACATGCATTTACTGTCTTTTAAGAAACATCCACAGAGGCTTATTTTCAGTCTCTCCTGAGTGTATTTAGGCTAAATAAGAAGGCAGACACAGTTTTATTTGAGTTTGGTTCAGAAATTGTTAAATACAAGCTTGGCTTCAAAACAACATTTTCTCGCTGAGAAAAGGCGTTATGAGCATAAAAGGATGCTGGAGTTACATGCATGTACTGTAGTTTAAGAAAACATCCCACATGCTTATTTTCAGTCTCTCCTGAGTGGATTTAGGCTAAATAAGAAGGCAGACACAGTTTTATTTGAGTTTGGTGAAGAAATTGTTAAATACAAGCTTGGCTTCAAAACAGCATTTTTTTAGCTGAGAAAAGGCGATTGAGAGCATAAAAGGATTCTTGAATTACATGCATTTACTGTCTTTTAAGGAAACATCCCACAAGCTTGTTTATATGTTCTGCTGTGGATTTAGGCTAAATAAGAAGGCAGACACAGTTTTATTTGAGTTTGGTGCAGAAATTGTTAAATACAAGCTTGGCTTCAAAACAGCATTTTCTCGCTGAGAAAAGGCGATTGCATGAGCATAAAAGGATGCTTGAATTACATGCATTTACTGTCTTTTAAGGAAACATCCCACAGGCTTATTTTTCAGTCTCTCCTGAGTGGATTTAGGCTAAATAAGAAGGCAGACACAGTTTTATTTGAGTTTGGTGCAGAAATTGTTAAATACAAGCTTGGTTTCAAAACAGCATTTTTGCTGAGAAAAGGCGTGAGCATAAAAGGATGCTTGAATTCATGCATTTACTGTCTTTTAAGGAAACATCCCACAAGCTTGTTTATATGTTCTGCTGAGTGGATTTAGGATAAATAAAAAGGCAGACACAGTTTTATTTGAGTTTGCTGCAGAAATTATTAAATAGAAGCTTGGCTTCAAAACAGCATTTTCTCGCTGAGAAAAGGCGATTTTTAGCATAAAAGCATAAAAGGATTCTTGAATTACATGCATTTACTGTCTTTTAAGGAAACATCCCACAAGCTTATTTTGAGTTTGTTCTTAGTGGATTTAGGCTAAATAAGAAGGCAGACACAGTTTTATTTGAGTTTGGTGCAGAAATTGTTAAATACAAGCTTGGCTTCAAAACAGCATTTTCTCGCTGAGAAAAGGCGATTTAGCATAACCCTTGCATAAAAGGATGCTTGAATTACATGCATTTACTGTCTTTTAAGGAAACATCCCACAGGCTTGTTTATATGTTCTGCTGAGTGGATTTAGGCTAAATAAGAAGGCAGACACAGTTTTATTTGAGGTGCAGAAATTGTTAAATACAAGCTTGGCCCAAAACAGCATTTTCTCGCTGAGAAAAAGGCGATTCCCGAGCATAAAAGGATGCTTGAATTACATGCATTTACTGTCTTTTAAGGAAACATCCCACAAGCTTGTTTATATGTTCTGCCCTGAGTGGATTTAGGCTAAATAAGAAGGCAGACACAGTTTTATTTGAGTTTGGTGCAGAAATTGTTAAATACAAGCTTGGCTGGGGGTTAAAACAGCATTTTCTCGCTGAGAAAAGGCGATTTGAGCATAAAAGGATGCTTGAATTACATGCATTTACTGTCTTTTAAGGAAACATCCCACAAGGCTTGTTTATAGTTCTCCTGAGTGGATTTAGGCTCCTCTCTGGGGGGTAAGAAGGCAGACACAGTTTTATTTGAGTTTGGTGCAGAAATTGTTAAATACAAGCTTGGCTTCAAAACAGCATTTTCTCGCTGAGAAAAGGCCGAGCATAAAAGGATGCTTGAATTACATGCATTTACTGTCTTTTAAGGAAACATCCCACACGCTTTATTTTTAGTCTCTCCTGAGTGTATTTAGGCTAAATAAGAAGGCAGACACAGTTTTATTTGAGTTTGGTGCAGAAATTGTTAAATACAAGCTTGGCTGAAAACAGCATTTTCTCGCTGAGAAAAGGCGAGGCATAAAAGGATGCTTGAATTACATGCATTTACTGTCTTTTAAGGAAACATCCCACATGCTTATTTTCAGTCTCTCCTGAGTGGATTTAGGCTAAATAAGAAGGCAGACACAGTTTTATTTGAGTTTGGTGCAGAAATTGTTAAATACAAGCTTGGCTTCAAAACAGCATTTTTTCGCTGAGAAAAGGCGATTGAGAGCATAAAAGGATGCTTGAATTACATGCATTTACTGTCTTTTAAGGAAACATCCCACAAGCTTGTTTATATGTTCTGCTGAGTGGATTTAGGCTAAATAAGAAGGCAGACACAGTTTTATTTGAGTTTGGTGCAGAAATTGTTAAATACAAGCTTGGCTTCAAAACAGCATTTTCTCGCTGAGAAAAGGCGATTGCATAAAAGCATAAAAGGATGCTTGAATTACATGCATTTACTGTCTTTTAAGGAAACATCCCACAGGCTTATTTTCAGTTCTCCTGAGTGGATTTAGGCTAAATAAGAAGGCAGACACAGTTTTATTTGAGTTTGGTGCAGAAATTGTTAAATACAAGCTTTTCAAAACAGCATTTTTGCTGAGAAAAGGCGATTATGAGCATAAAAGGATGCTTGAATTACATGCATTTACTGTTTTAAGGAAACATCCCACAGCTTATTTTATAGTTCTGCTGAGTGGATTTAGGCTAAATAAAAGGCAGACACAGTTTTATTTGAGTTTGCTGCAGAAATTGTTAAATACAAGCTTGGCTTCAAAACAGCATTTTCTCGCTGAGAAAAGGCGATTTTTAGCATAAAAGCATAAAAGGATGCTTGAATTACATGCATTTACTGTCTTTTAAGGAAACATCCCACAAGCTTATTTTAGTTCTGTTCTGAGTGGATTTAGGCTAAATAAGAAGGCAGACACAGTTTTATTTGAGTTTGGTGCAGAAATTGTTAAATACAAGCTTGGCTTCAAAAACAGCATTTTCTCGCTGAGAAAAGGCGATTACAGAGCATAAAAGGATGCTTGAATTACATGCATTTACTGTCTTTTTGAAACATCCCACAAGCTTATTTTTAGTTCTGCTGAGTGGATTTAGGCTAAATAAGAAGGCAGACACAGTTTTATTTGAGTTTGGTGCAGAAATTGTTAAATACAAGCTTGGCTTCAAAACAGCATTTTCTCGCTGAGAAAAGGCGGCGACGAGCATAAAAGGATGCTTGAATTACATGCATTTACTGTCTTTTAAGGAAACATCCCACAAGCTTGTATTATGTTCTGCTGAGTGGATTTAGGCTAAATAAGAAGGCAGACACAGTTTTATTTGAGTTTGGTGCAGAAATTGTTAAATACAAGCTTGGCTTCAAAACAGCATTTTCCTGAGAAAAGGCGATTGCGGGAGCATAAAAGGATGCTTGAATTACATGCATTTACTGTCTTTTAAGAAAACATCCCACAGGCTTGTTTTTAGTTCTCCTGGGGGATTTAGGCTAAATAAGAAGGCAGACACAGTTTTATTTGAGTTTGGTGCAGAAATTGTTAAATACAAGGGGTTCGAAAACAGCATTTTCTCTCTGAGGGGTCCTCTGATAAAAGGATGCTTGAATTACATGCATTTACTGTCTTTTAAGGAAACATCCCACAAGCTTGTTTTATATGGTCTGCTGAGGGATTTAGGCTAAATAAGAAGGCAGACACAGTTTTATTTGAGTTGGGGTCCAGAAATTGTTAAATACAAGCTTGGCTTCAAAACAGCATTTTCTCGCTGAGAAAAGGCGCGGGTCATAAAAGGATGCTTGAATTACATGCATTTACTGTCTTTTAAGGAAACATCCCACAAGCTTGTTTATATTTTCGGGGTCTGAGTGGATTTAGGCTAAATAAGAAGGCAGACACAGTTTTATTTGGGTCCGAGGGGTGCAGAAATTGTTAAATACAAGCTTGGTTTAAAACAGCATTTTCTCGCTGAGAAGAGGGACCCCGCATAAAAGCATAAAAGGATGCTTGAATTACATGCATTTACTGTCGGGTTTAAGGAAACATCCCACGCTTATTTTCAGTCTGGGTTCTGGAGTGGATTTAGGCTAAATCCAAGAAGGCAGACACAGTTTTATTTGAGTTTGTGCAGAAATTGTTAACGCCCCAAGCTTGGGTAAAACAGCATTTTCTCCGCTGTGGGCATAAAAGGACCATGCATTTACGTCTTTCCAGCGATCCCACAAGCTTATTTTATATGTTTGGCGCCCCTGCGCTGCCGGGTAAATAAGAAGGCAGACCAGTTTTATTTGAGTTTAGCGAGAAATTGTTTAATCCACAACGCTTCAAAACAGCATTTTCTCGCTGAGGGGTGCGAGCATAAAGGGACCTTGAATTACATCCCATTTACTGTCTTTTAAGGGGTCTGAGGGCTTGTTTTCTGTTCTGGGCTCTGACTCTGGATTTAGGCTGTGGGGCCTCGGGACACAGTTTTATTTAGAGTGCAGAAATTAAATACACCCTGACTTGGCTTCAAAACAGCATTTTCTCTAGCTGAGGGCCTGGCGGACCCCGGGACATCGGGATGGACATGCATTTACTGCTTTTGAAACATCCCACAGGCTTATTTTTAGTCTCTCCTGAGGGATTTAGGCTAAATAAGAAGGCAGACACAGTTTTATTTGAGGCTGCAGAAATTGTTAAATACAAGCCCAACGCCCCAGCATTTTCTCGGGCCTCGAGAAAGGCGATCGTAAACCATAAAAGGCCCTGTTACAGATTTACTGAGTCCGGGAAACATCCACAAGCTTATTTTAGTCGAGGTCCTGAGGGATTTAGGCTCGGAAGGGGACACAGGGGGAGGGAGTTTGAGTAGGGAAATTGGGGGAGAGAGAAACAGAGAGAGAGAGGAAAAGGAGAGAGAGAGAGAAGAGAGAGAGATGAGATGATTGAGACTGTCTTTTAAGGAAACATCCCACGGGCGGGGTTTCGAGGGGGTGAGAAGAGATGGGGAGGAGGAAAGATGGGGGGAGACAGATGGGGTGATATGGGGATTTGAGATGAAAGAAAGAGAGATGAAAGAAAGTTAAAGAGAGGACAAGCTTGGCGGGGAAACAGCCCCGGTGGAGTTTGCGAGGCATAAAGGGTCTTTGAACAGCCCCAAAAACGAAAATCGAATACGGCTCCCTTCCCCCCTCTAGCTCTCTGGGCCTAGAATAAAAGGCAGGGTTTATTTGAGTTTTAAAAACACCCCCTCCCGCTTCTTTCTCATTTTCTCCCAGCATTCCATAAAAGGATGCTTGAGAACATGCATTTACTGAGGGTTAAGGAAACATCCCACAGGCTTATTTTCAGTCTGTTCTGAGTGGATTTAGGCTAAATAAGAAGGCAGACACAGTTTTATTTGAGTTTGGTGCAGAAATTGTTAAATACAAGCTTGGCTTCAAAACAGCATTTTCTCGCTGAGAAAAGGCGATTGCAAGCATAAAAGGATGCTTGTTACATGCATTTACTGTCTTTTAAGAAAACATCCCACAGGCTTATTTTCAGTCTCTCCTGAGTGTATTTAGGCTAAATAAGAAGGCAGACACAGTGTTATTTGAGTTTGGTGCAGAAATTGTTAAATACAAGCTTGGTTCAAAACAGCATTTTCTCGCTGAGAAAAGGCGATTGCGAGCATAAAAGGATGCTTGAATTACACGAATTTACTGTCTTTTAAGGAAACATCCCACAGGCTTATTTTCAGTCTCTCCTGAGTGGATTTAGGCTAAATAAGAAGGCAGACACAGTTTTATTTGAGTTTGGTGCAGAAATTGTTAAATACAAGCTTGGTTTCAAAACAGCATTTTCTCGCTGAGAAAAGGCGATTGCAAGCATAAAAGGATGCTGAATTACATGCATTTACTGTCTTTTAAGAAAACATCCCACAGGCTTATTTTCAGTCTCTCCTGAGTGGATTTAGGCTAAATAAGAATGCAGACACAGTTTTATTTGAGTTTGGTGCAGAAATTGTTAAATACAAGCTTGGCTTCAAAACAGCATTTTCTCGCTGAGAAAAGGCGATTAGAGCATAAAAGGATGCTTGAATTACATGCATTTACTGTCTTTTAAGGAAACATCCCAAAAGCTTATTTTCAGTCTCTCTCCTGAGTGGATTTAGGCTAAATAAGAAGGCAGACACAGTTTTATTTGAGTTTGGTGCAGAAATTGTTAAATACAAGCTTGGTTTAAAACAGCATTTTCTCGCTGAGAAAAGGCGATTATGAGCATAAAAGGATACTGGAGTTACATGCATTTACTGTCTTTTAAGAAAACATCCCACAAGCTTATTTATATGTTCTGCTGAGTGGATTTAGGCTAAATAAAAAGGCAGACACAGTTTTATTTGAGTTTGCTGCAGAAATTATTAAATACAAGCTTGGCTTCAAAACAGCATTTTCTCGCTGAGAAAAGGCGATTGCGAGCATAAAAGGATGCTGGAGTTACATGCATGTACTGTAGTTTAAGAAAACATCCCACATGCTTATTTTCAGTCTCTCCTGAGTGGATTTAGGCTAAATAAGAAGGCAGACACAGTTTTATTTGAGTTTGGTGCAGAAATTGTTAAATACAAGTTTGGCTTCAAAACAGCATTTTCTCGCTGAGAAAAGGCGATTGAGAGCATAAAAGGATGCTGGAGTTACATCCATTTACTGTCTTTTAAGGAAACATCCCACAAGCTTGTTTTTATGTTCTGCTGAGTGGATTTAGGCTTAATAAAAAGGCAGACACAGTTTTATTTGAGTTTGCTGCAGAAATTATTAAATACAAGCTTGGCTTCAAAACACCATTTTCTCGCTGAGAAAAGGCGATTGCGAGCATAAAAGGATGCTGGAGTTAAATCCATTTACTGTCTTTTAAGGAAACATCCCACAAGCTTGTTTATATGTTCTGCTGAGTGGATTTAGGATAAATTAAAAGGCAGGCACAGTTTTATTTGAGTTTGGTTCAGAAATTGTTAAATACAAGCTTGGCTTCAAAACAGCATTTTCTCGCTGAGAAAAGGCGATTGCGAGCATAAAAGGATGCTGGAGTTACATGCATTTACTGTAGTTTAAGAAAACATCCCACAGGCTTATTTTCAGTCTCTCCTGAGTGTATTTAGGCTAAATAAGAATGCAGACACAGTTTTATTTGAGTTTGGTGCAGAAATTGTTAAATACAAGCTTGGTTTCAAAACAGCATTTTCTCGCTGAGAAAAGGCGATTATGAGCATAAAAGGATGCTTGAATTACATGCATTTACTGTCTTTTAAGGAAACATCCCACAGGCTTATTTTCAGTCTCTCCTGAGTGGATTTAGGCTAAATAAGAAGGCAGACACAGTGTTATTTGAGTTTGGTGCAGAAATTGTTAAATACAAGCTTGGCTTCAAAACAGCATTTTCTCGCTGAGAAAAGGCGATTGCAAGCATAAAAGAATGCTGGTGTTACATTCATGTACTGTAGTTTAAGAAAATATCCCACAGGCTTATTTTCAGTCTCTCCTGAGTGTATTTAGGCTAAATAAGAAGGCAGACACAGTGTTATTTGAGTTTGGTGCAGAAATTGTTAAATACAAGCTTGGCTTCAAAACAGCATTTTCTCGCTGAGAAAAGGCGATTGCGAGCATAAAAGGATGCTTGAATTGCACGACTTTACTGTCTTTTAAGGAAACATCCCACAAGCTTGTTTATATGTTCTGCTGAGTGGATGTAGGCTAAATAAAAAGGCAGACACAGTTTTATTTGAGTTTGCTGCAGAAATGATTAAATACAAGCTTGTTTCAAAACAGCATTTTCTCGCTGAAAAAAGGCGATTATGAGCATAAAAGGATGCTGGTGTTACATGCATGTACTGTAGTTTAAGAAAATATCCCACAGGCTTATTTTCAGTCTCTCCTGAGTGTATTTAGGCTAAATAAGAATCCAGACACAGTTTTATTTGAGTTTGGTTCAGAAATTATTAAATACAAGCTTGGCTTCAAAACAACATTTTCTCGCTGAGAAAAGGCGATTGTGAGCATAAAAGGATACTGGAGTTACATGCATTTACTGTCTTTTAATAAAACAAACCACAAGCTTGTTTATATGTTCTGCTGAGTGGATTTAGGCTAAATAAAAAGGCAGACACAGTTTTATTTGAGTTTGCTGCAGAAATTATTAAATACAAGCTTGGTTCAAAACAGCATTTTCTCGCTGAGAAAAGGCGATTGCGAGCATAAAAGGATGCTGGAGTTACATGAATGTACTGTAGTTTAAGAAAATATCCCACAGGCTTATTTTCAGTCTCTCCTGAGTGTATTTAGGCTAAATAAGAATGCAGACACAGTTTTATTTGAGTTTGGTGCAGAAATTGTTAAATACAAGCTTGGCTTCAAAACAGCATTTTCTCGCAGAGAAATGGCGATTGCGAGCGTAAAAGGATTTTTGAATTACATGCATTTACTGTCTTTTAAGGAAACTTCCCACAAGCTTGTTTTTATGTTCTGCTGAGTGGATTTAGGCTTAATAAGAATGCAGACACAGTTTTATTTAAGTTTTGTGCAGAAATTGTTAAATACAAGTTTGGCTTCAAAACAACATTTTCTCGCAGAGAAAAGGCGATTGCGAGCGTAAAAGGATGCTGGAGTTACATGCATGTACTGTAGTTTAAGAAAACATCCCACAGGCTTATTTTCAGTCTCTCCTGAGTGGATTTAGGCTAAATAGGAAGGTAGACACAGTTTTATTTGAGTTTGGTGCAGAAATTGTTAAATACAAGCTTGGCTTCAAAACAGCATTTTCTCGCAGAGAAAAGGCGATTGCGAGCATAAAAGGATTCTTGAATTACATGCATTTACTGTCTTTTAAGGAAACATCCCACAAGCTTATTTTCAGTCTCTCCTGAGTGGATTTAGGCTAAATAGGAAGGCAGACACAGTTTTATTTGAGTTTGGTGCAGAAATTGTTAAATACAAGCTTGGCTTCAAAACAGCATTTTCTCGCTGAGAAAAGGCGATTGCGAGCATAAAAGGATACTAGAGTTACATGCATTTACTGTCTTTTAAGAAAACAAACCACAAGCTTATTTATATGTTCTGCTGAGTGGATTTAGGCTAAATAAAAAGGCAGACACAGTTTTATTTGAGTTTGCTGCAGAAATTATTAAATACAAGCTTGGCTTCAAAACAGCATTTTCTCGCTGAGAAAAGGCGATTGCGAGCATAAAAGGATGCTGGAGTTACATGAATGTACTGTAGTTTAAGAAAATATCCCACAGGCTTATTTTCAGTCTTTCCTGAGTGTATTTAGGCTAAATAAGAAGGCAGACACAGTTTTATTTGAGTTTGGTTCAGAAATTGTTAAATACAAGCTTGGCTTCAAAACAGCATTTTCTCGCAGAGAAAAGGCGATTGCGAGCATAAAAGGATTCTTGAATTACATGCATTTACTGTCTTTTAAGGAAACATCCCACAAGCTTATTTTGAGTTTGTTCTTAGTGGATTTAGGCTAAATAAGAAGGCAGACAGAGTTTTATTTGAGTTTGGTGCAGAAATTGTTAAATACAAGCTTGGCTTCAAAACAGCATTTTCTCGCTGAGAAAAGGCGATTGCGAGCATAAAAGGATGCTTGAATTACATGCATTTACTTTATTTTACGGAAACATCCCACAAGCTTGTTTATATTTTCTGCTGTGTGGATTTAGGCTAAATAAGTAGGCAGACACAGTTTTATTTGAGTTGGGTGCAGAAATTGTTAAATACAAGCTTGGCTTCAAAACAGCATTTTCTCGCTGAGAAAAGTCGATTGCGAGCATAAAAGGATGCTGGATTTACATGCATGTACTGTAGTTTAAGAAAACATCCCACAGGCTTATTTTCAGTCTCTCCTGAGTGTATTTAGGCTAAATAAGAAGACAGACACGGTTTTATTTGAGTTTGGTGCAGAAATTGTTAAATACAAGCTTGGCTTCAAAACAGCATTTTCTCGCAGAGAAAAGGCGATTGCGAGCATAAAAGGATTCTTGAATTACATGCATTTACTGTCTTTTAAGGAAACATCCCACAAGCTTGTTTATATGTTCTGCTGAGTGGATTTAGGCTAAATAAAAAGGCAGACACAGTTTTATTTGAGTTTGCTGCAGAAATTGTTAAATACAAGCTTGGCTTCAAAACAGCATTTTCTCGCAGAGAAAAGGCGATTGCGAGCATAAAAGGATTCTTGAATTACATGCATTTACTGTCTTTTAAGGAAACATCCCACAAGCTTGTTTATATGTTCTGCTGAGTGGATGTAGGCTAAATAAAAAGGCAGACACAGTTTTATTTGAGTTTGCTGCAGAAATTGTTAAATACAAGCTTGGCTTCAAAACAGCATTTTCTCGCAGAGAAAAGGCGACATGAGCATAAAAGGATTCTTGAATTACATGCATTTACTGTCTTTTAAGGAAACATCCCACAAGCTTGTTTCTATGTTCTGCTGAGTGGATTTAGGCTAAATAAGAATGCAGACACAGTGTTATTTGAGTTTGGTGCAGAAATTGTTAAATACAAGCTTGGCTTCAAAACAGCATTTTCTCGCTGAGAAAAGGCGATTGCGAGCATAAAAGGGATGCTTGAATTACATGCATTTACTGTCTTTTAAGGAAACATCCCACAAGCTTATTTTCAGTCTCTCCTGAGTGGATTTAGGCTAAATAAGAAGGCAGACACAGTTTTACTTGAGTTTGGTGCAGAAATTGTTAAACACAAGCTTGGCTTCAAAACAGCATTTTCTAGCTGAGAAAAGGCGATTGCGAGCATAAAAGGATGCTGGAGTTACATGAATGTACTGTAGTTTAAGAAAATATCCCACAGGCTTATTTTCAGTCTCTCCTGAGTGTATTTAGGCTAAATAAGAAGACAGACACGGTTTTATTTAAGTTTGGTGCAGAAATTGTTAAATACAAGTTTGGCATCAAAATAACATTTTCTCGCAGAGAAAAGGCGATTGCGAGCGTAAAAGGATGCTGGAGTTACATGCATGTACTGTAGTTTAAGAAAACATCCCACAGGCTTATTTTCAGTCTCTCCTGAGTGTATTTAGGCTAAATAAGAAGGTAGACACAGTTTTATTTGAGTTTGGTGCAGAAATTGTTAAATACAAGCTTGGCTTCAAAACAGCATTTTCTCGCAGAGAAAAGGCGATTGCGAGCATAAAAGGATTCTTGAATTACATGCATTTACTGTCTTTTAAGGAAACATCCCACAAGCTTGTTTATATGTTCTGCTGAGTGGATTTTGGCTAAATAAAAAGGCAGACACAGTTTTATTTGACTTTGCTGCAGAAATTATTAAATACAAGCTTGGCTTCAAACAGCATTTTCTCGCTGAGAAAAGGCGATTGAGAGCATAAAAGGATTCTTGAATTACATGCATTTACTGTCTTTTAAGGAAACATCCCACAAGCTTATTTTCAGTCTCTCCTGAGTGGATTTAGGCTAAATAGGAAGGCAGACAGAGTTTTATTTGAGTTTGGTGCAGAAATTGTTAAATACAAGCTTGGCTTCAAAACAGCATTTTCTCGCTGAGAAAAGGCGATTGCGAGCATAAAAGGATGCTTGAATTACATGCATTTACTGTCTTTTAAGGAAACATCCCACAAGCTTGTTTATATGTTCTGCTGAGTGGATTTAGGATAAACAAGAAGGCAGACACGGTTTTATATGAGTTTGCTGCAGAAATTATTAAATACAAGCTTGGCTCCAAAACAGCATTTTCTCGCTGAGAAAAGGCGATTGCGAGCATAAAAGGATGCTTGAATTACATGCATTTACTGTCTTTTAAGGAAACATCCCACAAGCTGATTTCCAGTCTCTCCTGAGTGGATTTAGGCTAAATAAAAAGGCAGACACAATTTTATTTGTGTTTGGTGCAGAAATTGTTAAATACAAGCTTGGCTTCAAAACAGCATGTTCTCGCAGAGAAAAGGCGATTTTTAGCATAAAAGCATAAAAGGATTCTTGAATTACATGCATTTAAGGAAACATCCCACAAGCTTATTTTGAGTTTGTTCTTAGTGGATTTAGGGTAAATAAGAAGGCAGACAGAGTTTTATTTGAGTTTGGTGCAGAAATTGTTAAATACAAGCTTGGCTTCAAAACAGCATTTTCTCGCTGAGAAAAGTCGATTGCGAGCATAAAAGGATGCTGGATTTACATGCATGTACTGTAGTTTAAGAAAACATCCCACAGGCTTATTTTCAGTCTCTCCTGAGTGTATTTAGGCTAAATAAGAAGACAGACACGGTTTTATTTGAGTTTGGTGCAGAAATTGTTAAATACAAGCTTGGCTTCAAAACAGCATTTTCTCGCAGAGAAAAGGCGATTGCGAGCATAAAAGAATGCTTGAATTACATGCATTTACTTTATTTTAAGAAAACAAACCACAAGCTTGTTTATATGTTCTGCTGAGTGGATTTAGGCTAAATAAAAAGGCAGACACAGTTTTATTTGAGTTTGGTGCAGAAATTGTTAAATACAAGCTTGGCTTCAAAACAGCATTTTCTCGCTGAGAAAAGGCGATTGCGAGCATAAAAGGATGCTGGATTTACATGCATTTACTGTCTTTTAAGGAAACATCCCACAAGCTTACTTTGAGTCTGTTCTTAGTGGATTTAGGCTAAATAAGAAGGCAGACACAGTTTTATTTGAGTTTGGTGCAGAAATTGTTAAATATAAGCTTGGCTTCAAAACAGCATTTTCTCGCAGAGAAAAGGCGATTGCGAGCATAAAAGGATGCTGGAGTTACATCCATTTACTGTCTTTTAAGGAAACATCCCACAAGCTTGTTTATATGTTCTGCTGAGTGGATTTAGGCTAAATAAGAAGGCAGGCACAGTTTTATTTGAGTTTGGTTCAGAAATTATTAAATACAAGCTTGGCTTCAAAACAGCATTTTCTCGCTGAGAAAAGGTGATTGCGAGCATAAAAGGATGCTGGAGTTACATGCATGTACTGTAGTTTAAGAAAATATCCCACAGGCTTATTTTCAGTCTCTCCTGAGTGTATTTAGGCTAAATAAGAATGCAGACACAGTTTTATTTGAGTTTGGTGCAGAAATTGTTAAATACAAGCTTGGCTTCAAAACAGCATTTTCTCGCTGAGAAAAGGCGATTGCGAGGATAAAAGGATGCTTGAATTACACGACTTTACTGTCTTTTAAGGAAACATCCCACAGGCTTATTTTCAGTCTCTCCTGAGTGGATTTAGGCTAAATAAGAAGGCAGACACAGTGTTATTTGAGTTTGGTGCAGAAATTGTTAAATACAAGCTTGGCTTCAAAACAGCATTTTCTCGCTGAGAAAAGGCGATTGCGAGCGTAAAAGGATGCTGGAGTTACATCCATTTACTGTCTTTTAAGGAAACCTCCCACAAGCTTATTTTCAGTCTCTCCTGAGTGGATTTAGGCTTAATAAGAATGCAGACACAGTTTTATTTAAGTTTGGTGCAGAATTTGTTAAATACAAGCTTGGCTTCAAAACAGCATTTTCTCGCTGAGAAAAGGCGATTGCGAGCATAAAAGGATTCTTGAATTACATGCATTTACTGTCTTTTAAGGAAACATCCCACAAGCTTGTTTATATGTTCTGCTGAGTGGATGTAGGCTAAATAAAAAGGCAGACACAGTTTTATTTGAGTTTGCTGCAGAAATGATTAATTACAAGCTTGGCTTCAAAACAGCATTTTCTCGCTGAGAAAAGGCGATTGCGAGCATAAAAGGATGCTGGTGTTACATGCATGTACTGTAGTTTAAGAAAATATCCCACAGGCTTATTTTCAGTCTCTCCTGAGTGTATTTAGGCTAAATAAGAATGCAGACACAGTTTTATTTGAGTTTGGTTCAGAAATTATTAAATACAAGCTTGGCTTCAAAACAGCATTTTCTCGCTGAGAAAAGGCGATTGCGAGCATAAAAGGATACTGGAGTTACATGCATTTACTGTCTTTTAAGAAAACAAACCACAAGCTTGTTTATATGTTCTGCTGAGTGGATTTAGGCTAAATAAAAAGGCAGACACAGTTTTATTTGAGTTTGCTGCAGAAATGATTAAATACAAGCTTGGCTTCAAAACAGCATTTTCTCGCTGAGAAAAGGCGATTGCGAGCATAAAAGGATGCTGGTGTTACATGCATGTACTGTAGTTTAAGAAAATAGCCCACAGGCTTATTTTCAGTCTCTCCTGAGTGTATTTAGGCTAAATAAGAATGCAGACACAGTTTTATTTGAGTTTGGTTCAGAAATTATTAAATACAAGCTTGGCTTCAAAACAGCATTTTCTCGCTGAGAAAAGGCGATTGCGAGCATAAAAGGATGCTTGAATTACATGCATTTACTGTCTTTTAAGGAAACATCCCACAAGCTTATTTTCAGTCTCTCCTGAGTGGATTTAGGCTAAATAGGAAGGCAGACACAGTTTTATTTGAGTTTGGTGCAGAAATTGTTAAAAACAAGCTTGGCTTCAAAACAGCATGTTCTCGCAGAGAAAAGGCGATTTTTAGCATAAAAGCATAAAAGGATTCTTGAATTACATGCATTTACTGTCTTTTAAGGAAACATCCCACAAGCTCATTTTGAGTTTGTTCTTAGTGGATTTAGGCTAAATAAGAAGGCAGACACAGTTTTATTTGAGTTTGGTGCAGAAATTGTTAAATACAAGCTTGGCTTCAAAACAGCATTTTCTCGCTGAGAAAAGGCGATTGCGAGCATAAAAGAATGCTTGAATTACATGCATTTACTTTATTTTAAGAAAACATCCCACAAGCTTATTTTATATGTTCTGCTGAGTGGATTTAGGCTAAATAAAAGGCAGACACAGTTTTATTTGAGTTTGCTGCAGAAATTATTAAATACAAGCTTGGTTCAAAACAGCATTTTCTCGCTGAGAAAAGGCGATTGAGAGCATAAAAGGATTCTTGAATTACATGCATGTACTGTAGTTTAAGAAAATAGCCCACAGGCTTATTTTCAGTCTCTCCTGAGTGTATTTAGGCTAAATAAGAATGCAGACACAGTTTTATTTGAGTTTGGTTCAGAAATTATTAAATACAAGCTTGGCTTCAAAACAGCATTTTCTCGCTGAGAAAAGGCGATTGCGAGCATAAAAGGATTCATGAATTACATGCATTTACTGTTTTTTAAGGAGACATCCCACAAGGTTGTTTATATTTTCTGCTGTGTGGATTTAGGCTAAATAAGAAGGCAGACACAGTTTTATTTGAGTTTGCTGCAGAAATTATTAAATACAAGCTTGGCTTCAAAACAGCATTTTCTCGCTGAGAAAAGGCGATTGCGAGCATAAAAGGATACTGGAGTTACATGCATTTACTGTCTTTTAATAAAACAAACCACAAGCTTGTTTATATGTTCTGCTGAGTGGATTTAGGCTAAATAAAAAGGCAGACACAGTTTTATTTGAGTTTGCTGCAGAAATTATTAAATACAAGCTTGGCTTTAAAACAGCATTTTCTCGCTGAGAAAAGGCGATTGAGCATAAAAGGATGCTTGAATTACATGCATTTACTGTCTTTTAAGGAAACATCCCACAAGCTTACTTTGAGTCTGTTCTTAGTGGATTTAGGCTAAATAAGAAGGCAGACACAGTTTTATTTGAGTTTGGTGCAGAAATTGTTAAATACAAGCTTGGCTTCAAAAAAGCATTTTCTCGCTGAGAAAAGGCGATTTGAGCATAAAAGGATGCTTGAATTACATGCATTTACTGTCTTTTAAGGAAACGTCCCACAAGCTTATTTTGAGTGTGTTCTGAGTGGATTTAGGCTAAATAAGAAGGGAGACACAGTTTTATTTGAGTTTGGTTCAGAAATTGTTAAATACAAGCTTGGCTTCAAAACAGCATTTTCTCGCTGAGAAAAGGCGATTATGAGCATAAAAGGATGCTTGAATTACATGCATTTACTGTCTTTTAAGGAAACATCCCACAAGCTTATTTTCAGTCTCTCCTGAGTGGATTTAGGCTAAATAGGAAGGCAGACACAGTTTTATTTGAGTTTGGTGCAGAAATTGTTAAAAACAAGCTTGGCTTCAAAACAGCATGTTCTCGCAGAGAAAAGGCGATTTTTAGCATAAAAGCATAAAAGGATTCTTGAATTACATGCATTTACTGTCTTTTAAGGAAACATCCCACAAGCTCATTTTGAGTTTGTTCTTAGTGGATTTAGTTTAAATAAGAAGGCAGACACAGTTTTATTTGAGTTTGGTGCAGAAATTGTTAAATACAAGCTTGGCTTCAAAACAGCATTTTCTCGCTGAGAAAAGGCGATTGCGAGCATAAAAGAATGCTTGAATTACATGCATTTACTTTATTTTAAGAAAACATCCCACAAGCTTGTTTATATGTTCTGCTGAGTGGATTTAGGCTAAATAAAAAGGCAGACACAGTTTTATTTGAGTTTGCTGCAGAAATTATTAAATACAAGCTTGGTTCAAAACAGCATTTTCTCGCTGAGAAAAGGCGATTGAGAGCATAAAAGGATTCTTGAATTACATGCATGTACTGTAGTTTAAGAAAATATCCCACAGGCTTATTTTCAGTCTCTCCTGAGTGTATTTAGGCTAAATAAGAATGCAGACACAGTTTTATTTGAGTTTGGTGCAGAAATTGTTATATACAAGCTTGGCTTCAAAACAGCATTTTCTCGCTAAGATAAGGCGATTGCGAGCATAAAAGGATGCTTGAATTACATGCATTTACTGTCTTTTAAGGAGACATCCCACAAGGTTGTTTATATTTTCTGCTGTGTGGATTTAGGCTAAATAAGAAGGGAGACACAGTTTTATTTGAGTTTGCTGCAGAAATTATTAAATACAAGCTTGGCTTCAAAACAGCATTTTCTCGCTGAGAAAAGGCGATTGCGAGCATAAAAGGATACTGGAGTTACATGCATTTACTGTCTTTTAAGGAAACATCCCACAAGCTTATTTTCAGTCTCTCCTGAGTGGATTTAGGCTAAATAAGAATGCAGACACAGTTTTATTTGAGTTTGGTTCAGAAATTATTAAATACAAGCTTGGCTTCAAAACAGCATTTTCTCGCTGAGAAAAGGTGATTTGAGCATAAAAGGATGCTGGAGTTACATGCATTTACTGTAGTTTAAGAAAATATCCCACAGGCTTATTTTCAGTCTCTCCTGAGTGTATTTAGGCTAAATAAGAATGCAGACACAGTTTTATTTGAGTTTGTGCAGAAATTGTTAAATACAAGCTTGGTTTCAAAACAGCATTTTCTCGCTGAGAAAAGGCGATTGCGAGGATAAAAGGATGCTTGAATTACATGACATTTACTGTCTTTTAAGGAAACATCCACAGGCTTATTTTCAGTCTCTCCTGAGTGGATTTAGGCTAAATAAGAAGGCAGACACAGTGTTATTTGAGTTTGGTGCAGAAATTGTTAAATACAAGCTTGGCTTAAAACAGCATTTTCTCGCTGAGAAAAGGCGATTGTGAGCGTAAAAGGATGCTGGAGTTACATCCATTTACTGTCTTTTAAGGAAACCTCCCACAAGCTTATTTTCAGTCTCTCCTGAGTGGATTTAGGCTTAATAAGAATGCAGACACAGTTTTATTTAAGTTTGGTGCAGAATTTGTTAAATACAAGCTTGGCTTCAAAACAGCATTTTCTCGCTGAGAAAAGGCGATTGCGAGCATAAAAGGATTCTTGAATTACATGCATTTACTGTCTTTTAAGGAAACATCCCACAAGCTTGTTTATATGTTCTGCTGAGTGGATGTAGGCTAAATAAAAAGGCAGACACAGTTTTATTTGAGTTTGCTGCAGAAATGATTAATTACAAGCTTGGTTTAAAACAGCATTTTCTCGCTGAGAAAAGGCGATTTGCTGAGCATAAAAGGATGCTGGTGTTACATGCATGTACTGTAGTTTAAGAAAATATCCCACAGGCTTATTTTTCAGTCTCTCCTGAGTGTATTTAGGCTAAATAAGAATGCAGACACAGTTTTATTTGAGTTTGGTTCAGAAATTATTAAATACAAGCTTGGCTTCAAAACAGCATTTTCTCGCTGACAAAAGGCGATTGCGAGCATAAAAGGATACTGGAGTTACATGCATTTACTGTCTTTTAAGAAAACAAACCACAAGCTTGTTTATATGTTCTGCTGAGTGGATGTAGGCTAAATAAAAAGGCAGACACAGTTTTATTTGAGTTTGCTGCAGAAATGATTAAATACAAGCTTGGCTTCAAAACAGCATTTTCTCGCTGAGAAAAGGCGATTGCGAGCATAAAAGGATGCTTGAATTACATGCATTTACTGTCTTTTAAGGAAACATCCCACAAGCTTACTTTGAGTCTGTTCTTAGTGGATTTAGGCTAAATAAGAAGGCAGACACAGTTTTATTTGAGTTTGGTGCAGAAATTGTTAAATACAAGCTTGGCTTCAAAAAAGCATTTTCTCGCTGAGAAAAGGCGATTGCGAGCATAAAAGGATGCTTGAATTACATGCATTTACTGTCTTTTAAGGAAACATCCCACAAGCTTATTTTCAGTCTCTCCTGAGTGGATTTAGGCTAAATAGGAAGGCAGACACAGTTTTATTTGAGTTTGGTGCAGAAATTGTTAAATACAAGCTTGGCTTCAAAACAGCATTTTCTCGCTGAGAAAAGGCGATTTTAGCATAAAAGCATAAAAGGATTCTTGAATTACATGCATTTACTGTCTTTTAAGGAAACATCCCACAAGCTCATTTTGAGTTTGTTCTTAGTGGATTTAGTTTAAATAAGAAGGCAGACACAGTTTTATTTGAGTTTGGTGCAGAAATTGTTAAATACAAGCTTGGTTTAAAACAGCATTTTCTCGCTGAGAAAAGGCGATTGTGAGCATAAAAGAATGCTTGAATTACATGCATTTACTTTATTTTAAGAAAACATCCCACAAGCTTGTTTATATGTTCTGCTGAGTGGATTTAGGCTAAATAAAAAGGCAGACACAGTTTTATTTGAGTTTGCTGCAGAAATTATTAAATACAAGCTTGGTTCAAAACAGCATTTTCTCGCTGAGAAAAGGCGATTGAGAGCATAAAAGGATTCTTGAATTACATGCATGTACTGTAGTTTAAGAAAATATCCCACAGGCTTATTTTCAGTCTCTCCTGAGTGTATTTAGGCTAAATAAGAATGCAGACACAGTTTTATTTGAGTTTGGTGCAGAAATTGTTATATACAAGCTTTTCAAAACAGCATTTTCTCGCTAAGAAAAGGCGATTAAGAGCATAAAAGGATGCTTGAATTACATGCATTTACTGTCTTTTAAGGAGACATCCCACAAGGTTGTTTATATTTTCTGCTGTGTGGATTTAGGCTAAATAAGAAGGAGACACAGTTTTATTTGAGTTTGCTGCAGAAATTATTAAATACAAGCTTGGTTTAAAACAGCATTTTCTCGCTGAGAAAAGGCGATTATTGTAGCATAAAAGGATACTGGAGTTACATGCATTTACTGTCTTTTAAGGAAACATCCCACAAGCTTATTTTCAGTCTCTCCTGAGTGGATTTAGGCTAAATAAGAATGCAGACACAGTTTTATTTGAGTTTGGTTCAGAAATTATTAAATACAAGCTTGGCTTCAAAACAGCATTTTCTCGCTGAGAAAAGGTGATTGCGAGCATAAAAGGATGCTGGAGTTACATGCATGTACTGTAGTTTAAGAAAATATCCCACAGGCTTATTTTCAGTCTCTCCTGAGTGTATTTAGGCTAAATAAGAATGCAGACACAGTTTTATTTGAGTTTGGTGCAGAAATTGTTAAATACAAGCTTGGCTTCAAAACAGCATTTTCTCGCTGAGAAAAGGCGATTGCGAGGATAAAAGGATGCTTGAATTACACGACTTTACTGTCTTTTAAGGAAACATCCCACAGGCTTATTTTCAGTCTCTCCTGAGTGGATTTAGGCTAAATAAGAAGGCAGACACAGTGTTATTTGAGTTTGGTGCAGAAATTGTTAAATACAAGCTTGGCTTCAAAACAGCATTTTCTCGCTGAGAAAAGGCGATTGCGAGCGTAAAAGGATGCTGGAGTTACATCCATTTACTGTCTTTTAAGGAAACCTCCCACAAGCTTATTTTCAGTCTCTCCTGAGTGGATTTAGGCTTAATAAGAATGCAGACACAGTTTTATTTAAGTTTGGTGCAGAATTTGTTAAATACAAGCTTGGCTTCAAAACAGCATTTTCTCGCTGACAAAAGGCGATTGCGAGCATAAAAGGATTCTTGAATTACATGCATTTACTGTCTTTTAAGGAAACATCCCACAAGCTTGTTTATATGTTCTGCTGAGTGGATTTAGGCTAAATAAAAGGCAGACACAGTTTTATTTGAGTTTGCTGCAGAAATGATTAATTACAAGCTTGGCTTTAAAACAGCATTTTCTCGCTGAGAAAAGGCGATTATGAGCATAAAAGGATGCTGGTGTTACATGCATGTACTGTAGTTTAAGAAAATATCCCACAGGCTTATTTTCAGTCTCTCCTGAGTGTATTTAGGCTAAATAAGAATGCAGACACAGTTTTATTTGAGTTTGGTTCAGAAATTATTAAATACAAGCTTGGCTTCAAAACAGCATTTTCTCGCTGACAAAAGGCGATTGCGAGCATAAAAGGATACTGGAGTTACATGCATTTACTGTCTTTTAAGAAAACAAACCACAAGCTTGTTTATATGTTCTGCTGAGTGGATTTAGGCTAAATAAAAAGGCAGACACAGTTTTATTTGAGTTTGCTGCAGAAATTATTAAATACAAGCTTGGCTTCAAAAAAGCATTTTCTCGCTGAGAAAAGGCGATTGCGAGCATAAAAGGATGCTTGAATTACATGCATTTACTGTCTTTTAAGGAAACATCCCACAAGCTTACTTTGAGTCTGTTCTTAGTGGATTTAGGCTAAATAAGAAGGCAGACACAGTTTTATTTGAGTTTGGTGCAGAAATTGTTAAATACAAGCTTGGTTTCAAAAAGCATTTTCTCGCTGAGAAAAGGCGATTATGAGCATAAAAGGATGCTTGAATTACATGCATTTACTGTCTTTTAAGGAAACATCCCACAAGCTTACTTTGAGTCTGTTCTTAGTGGATTTAGGCTAAATAGGAAGGCAGACACAGTTTTATTTGAGTTTGGTGCAGAAATTGTTAAAAACAAGCTTGGCTTCAAAACAGCATTTTCTCGCTGAGAGAAAAGGCGATTTTTAGCATAAAAGCATAAAAGGATTCTTGAATTACATGCATTTACTGTCTTTTAAGGAAACATCCCACAAGCTCATTTTGAGTTTGTTCTAGTGGATTTAGGCTAAATAAGAAGGCAGACACAGTTTTATTTGAGTTTGGTGCAGAAATTGTTAAATACAAGCTTGGTTTCAAAACAGCATTTTCTCGCTGAGAAAAGGCGATTATGAGCATAAAAGAATGCTTGAATTACATGCATTTACTTTATTTTAAGAAAACATCCACAAGCTTGTTTATATGTTCTGCTGAGTGGATTTAGGCTAAATAAAAAGGCAGACACAGTTTTATTTGAGTTTGCTGCAGAAATTATTAAATACAAGCTTGGTTCAAAACAGCATTTTCTCGCTGAGAAAAGGCGATTGAGAGCATAAAAGGATTCTTGAATTACATGCATGTACTGTAGTTTAAGAAAATATCCCACAGGCTTATTTTCAGTCTCTCCTGAGTGTATTTAGGCTAAATAAGAATGCAGACACAGTTTTATTTGAGTTTGGTGCAGAAATTGTTATATACAAGCTTGGCTTCAAAACAGCATTTTCTCGCTAAGATAAGGCGATTGCGAGCATAAAAGGATGCTTGAATTACATGCATTTACTGTCTTTTAAGGAGACATCCCACAAGGTTGTTTATATTTTCTGCTGTGTGGATTTAGGCTAAATAAGAAGGGAGACACAGTTTTATTTGAGTTTGCTGCAGAAATTATTAAATACAAGCTTGGCTTCAAAACAGCATTTTCTCGCTGAGAAAAGGCGATTGCGAGCATAAAAGGATACTGGAGTTACATGCATTTACTGTCTTTTAAGAAAACAAACCACAAGCTTGTTTATATGTTCTGCTGAGTGGATTTAGGCTAAATAAAAAGGCAGACACAGTTTTATTTGAGTTTGCTGCAGAAATTATTAAATACAAGCTTGGCTTCAAAACAGCATTTTCTCGCTGAGAAAAGGGGATTGCGAGCATAAAAGGATGCTGGAGTTACATGAATGTACTGTAGTTTAAGAAAATATCCCAGAGGCTTATTTTCAGTCTCTCCTGAGTGTATTTAGGCTAAATAAGAAGGCAGACACAATTTTATTTGAGTTTGGTTCAGAAATTGTTAAATACAAGCTTGGCTTCAAAACAACATTTTCTCGCTGAGAAAAGGCGACTGCGAGCATAAAAGGATGCTGGAGTTACATGCATGTACTGTAGTTTAAGAAAACATCCCACATGCTTATTTTCAGTCTCTCCTGAGTGGATTTAGGCTAAATAAGAAGGCAGACACAGTTTTATTTGAGTTTGGTGCAGAAATTGTTAAATACAAGCTTGGCTTCAAAACAGCATTTTCTCGCTGAGAAAAGGCGATTGAGAGCATAAAAGGATTCTTGAATTACATGCATTTACTGTCTTTTAAGGAAACATCCCACAAGCTTACTTTGAGTCTGTTCTTAGTGGATTTAGGCTAAATAAGAAGGCAGACACAGTTTTATTTGAGTTTGGTGCAGAAATTGTTAAATACAAGCTTGGCTTCAAAAAAGCATTTTCTCGCTGAGAAAAGGCGATTGCGAGCATAAAAGGATGCTTGAATTACATGCATTTACTGTCTTTAAGGAAACATCCCACAAGCTTATTTTCAGTCTCTCCTGAGTGGATTTAGGCTAAATAGGAAGGCAGACACAGTTTTATTTGAGTTAGGTGCAGAAATTGTTAAATACAAGCTTGGCTTCAAAACAGCATTTTCTCGCTGAGAAAAGGCGATTGCGAGCATAAAAGGATACTGGAGTTACATGCATTTACTGTCTTTTAAGAAAACAAACCACAAGCTTATTTATATGTTCTGCTGAGTGGATTTAGGCTAAATAAAAAGGCAGACACAGTTTTATTTGAGTTTGCTGCAGAAATTATTAAATACAAGCTTGGCTTCAAAACAGCATTTTCTCGCTGAGAAAAGGCGATTGCGAGCATAAAAGGATTCATGAATTACATGCATTTACTGTCTTTTAAGAAAATATCCCACAGGCTTATTTTCAGTCTCTCCTGAGTGTATTTAGGCTAAATAAGAAGGCAGACACAGTGTTATTTGAGTTTGGTGCAGAAATTGTTAAATACAAGCTTGGCTTCAAAACAGCATTTTCTCGCAGAGAAAAGGCGATTGCGAGCATAAAAGGATTCTTGAATTACATGAATTTACTGTCTTTTAAGGAAACATCCCACAAGCTTGTTTATATGTTCTGCTGAGTGGATGTAGGCTAAATAAAAAGGCAGACACAGTTTTATTTGAGTTTGCTGCAGAAATTATTAAATACAAGCTTGGCTTCAAAACAGCATTTTCTCGCTGAGAAAAGGCGATTGCGAGCATAAAATGATGCTGGATTTACATGCATGTACTGTAGTTTAAGAAAACATCCCACAGGCTTATTTTCAGTCTCTCCTGAGTGTATTTAGGCTAAATAAGAAGGCAGAAACGGTTTAATTTGAGTTTGGTGCAGAAATTGTTAAATACAAGCTTGGCTTCAAAACAGCATGTTCTCGCAGAGAAAAGGCGATTTTTAGCATAAAAGCATAAAAGGATGCTTGAATTACATGCATTTACTGTCTTTTAAGGAAACATCCCACAAGCTTACTTTGAGTCTGTTCTTAGTGGATTTAGGCTAAATAAGAAGGCAGACACAGTTTTATTTGAGTTTGGTGCAGAAATTGTTAAATACAAGCTTGGCTTCAAAACAGCATTTTCTCGCTGAGAAAAGGCGATTGCGAGCATAAAAGGATACTGGAGTTACATGCATTTACTGTCTTTTAAGAAAACAAACCACAAGCTTATTTTTATGTTCTGCTGAGTGGATTTAGGCTAAATAAAAAGGCAGACACAGTTTTATTTGAGTTTGCTGCAGAAATTGTTAAATACAAGTTTGGCTTCAAAACAGCATTTTCTCGCTGAGAAAAGGCGATTGAGAGCATAAAACGATGCTTGAATTACATGCATTTACTGCCTTTTAAGGAAACATCCCACAAGCTTGGTTCTATGTTCTGCTGAGTGGATTTAGGCTTAATAAGAATGCAGACACAGTTTTATTTGAGTTTGGTGCAGAAATTGTTAAATACAAGCTTGGCTTCAAAACAGCATTTTCTCGCTGAGAAAAGGCGATTGCGAGCATAAAAGGATTCATGAATTACATGCATTTACTGTCTTTTAAGAAAATATCCCACAGGCTTATTTTCAGTCTCTCCTGAGTGTATTTAGGCTAAATAAGAAGGCAGACACAGTGTTATTTGAGTTTGGTGCAGAAATTGTTAAATACAAGCTTGGTTTCAAAACAGCATTTTCTCGCAGAGAAAAGGCGATTAAGAGCATAAAAGGATTCTTGAATTACATGAATTTACTGTCTTTAAGGAAACATCCCACAAGCTTGTTTATATGTTCTGCTGAGTGGATGTAGGCTAAATAAAAAGGCAGACACAGTTTTATTTGAGTTTGCTGCAGAAATTATTAAATACAAGCTTATTTAAACAGCATTTTCTCGCTGAGAAAAGGCGATTAGTGAGCATAAAATGATGCTGGATTTACATGCATGTACTGTAGTTTAAGAAAACATCCCACAGGCTTATTTTCAGTCTCTCCTGAGTGTATTTAGGCTAAATAAGAAGGCAGAAACGGTTTAATTTGAGTTTGGTGCAGAAATTGTTAAATACAAGCTTGGCTTCAAAACAGCATGTTCTCAGAGAAAAGGCGATTTTTAGCATAAAAGCATAAAA
>JAUPFM010000156.1:0-70487 GCA_033026295.1 Channa striata
AAGAAACTGTTTTCAGACTCCCTTCCCGAAAGCGTGACCCGACATGACGCTCTGTCCTGGGTGCAGGACGGCTCGAGAACATCTCCTGGACCTGATGAGAATGCCCTGGGAGCGGCTGCTCTCTCGTTACGAGTTCATGATAGCCCTGGCTTCGTTCCGGCGCAACATGGATTTCTACTCCGCTATGGACCGCGGGCAACTCAAGACCTCGTACAGTCAGATAGTCTCGTTCTCGCCGGCGAGGATGTTGGTCGCGGACGTTCTCATCTCCTCCTACAACAAACGGCGTTGCGAGGGAGATCGGCAGACTCGACGTCCCTCTGCCCCGCGGTCTCCTCTGCGAGCGGTTCCTTGCGAGCTATCGGAAGCCGCGGCGCTTGCGCTGGGCAACTGCGTCCCGAGGAGATTCGTGCACGAGTGCATCTCCGGACAGATCTGGGGGAGCTACGAGGAGATGGTGCTGTCGACGCTGGCCTCTGTCGAAACGGTCCGCGCCGGAGCGCTCAAGTACCTGGCCCTCGTGCGCGCCAGCGTTCGCAACGTGAGCTCCCTCCACACCGTGGTGGCCCTCGCGATGACCGGCTGGCAGCGCAATCCCTCGGACGGCTGCGCTTGCGGCGTGTGGGCTCAGGCGCTGGAACTGATATCGTGCTTCGTTCCCGACGCCGAAACCGCCTTGAGCGTCCAGGATGAGACCCGCGTGAGCGCCTACATACGGACCATCATGGACATATCGGAGGAACCCGCGTCGCACCGGCCCCGCGACGCGGCAACGAGCGAACCGGCTCCCGATTACGGACACGTCTTCCGAGACCTGCTGGTCTCGGGCCTGGAGGGGACCTGTCGCGACGCGAGGGAGCGCGATATCTCGTCTCAGCGCCGCGTAGGGCGTTCGCACTGGAGAGCGAACGGGTCGACACTTACCACCAGATCGCCACCGGCGAGCTCTACGGCACAGCAGACCCCGGCGCAGGACCTGGAACCTCCTCCGAACGTCGGGTCCAGGCACAGGTAGGCCCTGGTCACGGGGGATCGGGCCACGTCCTTGAGCTCCGTGCAGTTGTTGGAGAGGAACCTGTTTATCACAGCGGGGCCGAACGGAGCCGTCGCGTCGCCCTTCACGTCCGAGGACGAAGTGCTGCTGCTGCCCGTGACCTCGCTCTCGAACCCCTTGGGCGCGACCATGTTCATGAGCTCCCTGAGGTGCCCGTTCACCGATATGTGCTGAGGACAGTACACGCCGAGGCAACAGCACGTGAGGCCCGGATCCCTCTCGTGGTACCTGCACTTGAAACTTTGCGACACGACGTGGTAAGCGGGCTCGCCGCGGTCGTCGCGGATGTCCGCCACTTTGTTCAGCCACGGGGTGTTGTTCACGTGGCTGGTGATGTGCACCTGCTTCCGTCCCCTGAACGCGATGTTAGGCAGCACGGCCAGCAGCACTTTGGAGTTCACGAAGCCCACTTCGTCTACCAGGATGAGGTCCGCGCTCTGTCCTCTGCTGGCCTGCGAGGATCACAAGGGAAAGAGAGTGGCAGAGATTAGACGCAGCGGTTCGCGGGTGCAATCGCGCGCTTACAAACAACACGTGGAAGTAGATGGGAGGCGTGAGCGCCGGGAGGGGAAAGGAGATGAGAGAAAGCAGAGATTATACGGAAAGGAGCAATAGATCGAGAGGAGACCGACCGGCGCCCGCATGGAACACTGGCACGCGGAATTAATAGACGATCCCCAGTGGGTGAGCTGCTGCGTGGAGAAGGGATGCTGCGTGGAGAAGGGAACAGCTCGCCCAGGACCGCGCCCTGGGCGAGCTGTTCAGCAACAGGACTCTGGTGCTCATGTGTTTCGACAAAACCCGCACCCGGCACAACCAGTGGTCCACGCTCGCCACTCACGTTCACCTGCACGTGAACCAGCCCGAGTTCGCCAAAAGGCTCGCCGGGAGCGACCTCGAAAGGAGCCTACCCCTCGTGGTCGCGGTGACGTTGGACGAGTACGTGTCGCGTGCCGCCTCGGACGGAGGAGCGAGCGGGATGGGGACGGAGCGTCTTGACGACGGACTGTCGAACGACACGACCGCAGAGAGCACGAGCTCTCGGGGGCGATCCCTCGCCAGGGAGGTCCGTCCATCCACTCCTCTAGAAGCCGACAAGCCCGAAAGAGGCCAGCGGGGCTCGGGGAGGAAAAGGAGGACCCCTTGCTCCTCGGCGTATTACGAGGTTCACGGAGGGAGGTTGGGGGAGAAAACCATGCGTATGCGGGACGCCTCGCCCGCCGACTGCACTCGGGCCGACGGGACGTAGGACTGAGGGGATGAGGGACTGCGGCGCGGCGCCCGCGGACGGATCTCAGGATCTCAGGAGCCCGGCCTTTCAGTCGAAGGGCAGTTTGCTCGTCGACGTGTTCGGCTCATTGTTGTTTGTTACCCTGCTCAATAAAATGAATCGATGAATCAATCCGGGTAGTGTTGTGTGTCTCTCTCTTCAACACGGAACGTGTTCCTCACCGAGGGGTACAATTATCGTCTTTCTGTACGTCTGTTGTTCCCTCGTTTTCATCCGCTTTGCCTCCCCCGGCGCTCCTTCGGCCTCCTCGCGTTTCTTCCGCGTGCACAACGGCCTTTTCCACCGTACGCCCTTGGGTCGAGGCTCGCGCGACCTCGCGGAGTCGGTCGATTGCCCTGGACGCAACTCCGAATTCCCTTCTCCCCGGTTTCGTTCCGCGGCACGTGCCGCGACGTGCTTCTCGAGCACCTCGCGCTTCCACTGCAGGTTGACCATGGCGGTTATGGGAGCGTTCCCAAACTGCACGAGGGCGTCGTAGTAGCTCTCCGGGTCCGTTCGAGCGAGCCTATCTGCGAAGTCTCTCATGAACGATATCTCGCAGCGCGAGCAGCTCCGTGACTCGAGCGAGGGGCACGCAGGCCGACGCGGCTCCCTCGCCTCCTCGGCGGCCCGAATCGACGTCTCCTTCTCCTCGTCGGCGCGACAACCTGAAGCCCACGGCGTCTTGGTCGAACACGTAGATCCCGTCTCTGTCCACGTCCTGGGGAGAGTCTCCCATGAGGACGTATCCATGAGGCAGTTCGCGAAGCGTGCAGTACGCCGTGATGTGAGCGAATAACCATATGAGCGAGGCTATCTTCCTGTTATAGGCCGTGGGCCGCGCGGTCTTTCTCAGCTGCCGCTCGACCCCCTCGGCCAGAGGCGAGCCTATCATGCCACCTCGCCTGGCTTGCGACACGCTCTTCAGGAGGCTCGACGACGTCTCCACCGAGAGCCCCGAGGCCACCAGGTGCTTGAATAGCACGACCCGTTCGGCCGTCACGTTGTGCCTGGCCGAGTATCTGCGCACGGGGTCCAGCGCAGCCATGCACACGTAGGACAGCAGCCGGTCGTTGGTGCCCGTCGAGGCCGTGGCAGCTAAGGCCATCCGTAACCCTCCGCGGCGAGCCTAGCTCGCGTCGCGTCTCCCCTCGCCTCGGGGTACGGGCTGGCCAAGGTCCGAGCCCTTTCGCGGCTCCTGTTGAGCGAACCGTACATGCGGTAGAGCCAGCGCGGGCCGTGCGAGCTAAGGTACCTCGGCGCTTCCAGCTCCTCCAGCGTGTGACTGTAGGAAGCCAGCTGATGGGATATTTCCTTTCCCAGCGCGTTCTGCTTGGCTATCTCGTCGCGCCTCTTGAGCCACTCCAGCTGCTCGAGGAACTTCGCGGCGGCGGGACCTCCGTCGCGGTCCCCGATCCGCTCGGTCGCAGAGAACACGTTGCCGCAGGGATCCGCTCTCACCACCTCGTCCCCTTCGTCCGCGCGGAGCCCGAGATCCTTCTCTTCTCCTCCGGCGGTCGAGCCCCACCCGAACGCGAAGCTTTCGTGTCGCAGGGTGAAGTGGCAGCACGAGAGCGTCCTCCTGGTTTCTTCCCACGTGTCGAACGTGATGTCGGTTTCGAAGTAGCACTCGGGACACTCTTTCGTGTCGGCGGCCAGCCGCGGGATCACCGGGTACCGTAACATGAGCGCGAAAAAGTCTTGCAGCGAGTCCAGCGCTGCCAGCGACTCTTCGCGGGAGCGCGTGACGAACTCTCTGCTCAGATTCGCGTAGACCTCGAGAGCCTCGGAGAGCGTGAGCGGCTGATTGGGGCTCCCGGCTATGGCCTCGCATCTCTCTATCCCTCGCACCGCGAGCCAGAGCGTGTACTCGTTCACCAGCTCGTGACCGGGGTCCTCGGGGCCGGAGGCCATCTCCCTGGGCCCGCCGAAGGCTCTCGCGAAACCCAGCAGCCCGGCGTCCGCTTCTCCGAGCACCCTGGCCTCACAGACCCTGTCGTACAGCTCGACCGCGCTCAGTCGCCTCGGCTCGGGTCCCGCAGCAGCAGAGCTTCGAGAGCCCCGAGCGCCACCGAGTCCGAGACGCTCGGACTCCCCTGCCACTCGGCCAGGCACAGCATGAGCCCTATCCATCGCGGGTCTCCCGAGCACGCTGGGTGTTTCACGTCGGCCCTTTGTGAGGCGGAGGGCCACAGCGTCGTTAGTTGGGCGAACGCGAGCGCTCCGCTCTCGGCGAGGAACCTTTCTGGCGAGGCGTAAAGGCAGCCGCGCGGGGATGTCGAGAGCGGACGGGGTCCCCGCGCGAGCTCGCCGTCCAAGCGCTCGGGCAACCCCTCGAGCGCGTAGGCCGAGGCGCCCGTCGTCGTCCTCCCGTTCGTCACGAGCACGGTGCGGCAGAGCTCGCGGGCCCGTTTCAGCATCTCCTCTCTGCCCCCGCGCACCACCAGCGCGATCCCGAACGGGCCCGGGTAGGCGTCAGCCGACAGTCTCTCGGACAGCGCGGTGGCGACCAAAACCGCGTCGAGAACCCTGTCGCCCGCGGCGTCCGACGAGCCGTGCACAAACACGGGTCTCAATCCGCACCCGAATGCCAGCACGGTGCAAACGTGGCACGCCAGGGAACGGAATCGGTGAGGTTTGTAATATCTGAGGAGTTTTCCGTCTTCGTCCAGCGTCGAGGGGACCTTCCAGTCCGCGTTGTGCACGGGCTCGAAAAACACGTGGCCCCCGATCTCGGGGAGCTCCGGGAGCATTTCGATCTCCAAGCGATCGTTCAGCGAGAGGAAACACGAAACTCCCTCCTCGCGCCACTCGCTCTTTACCTTCACCGGAGCGAAAGGCTCCCCCTCGTCCTCTCCCGGCGGGCGGCCGTCGCCCGAGCCTCCGGCGCTCGGGGCTTCGGCTTCGTTCCTTCTGAGGAAGGACGCCTCGCTGTCGATTCGGTCCCAGAACCTTTGGCGCTCGGGAATCAGCCCCCCGTCGGCGCTCCTCTTCCAACGCGGCGGGTCCTCGTTGGCGGCGGGTCCTCGTCCGTGTCTCGACGGAGCCGAAGAAGAAGGCTCCGTCCGTCCCGATTCCCACCTGAACCTCAGCTCCGCCACCTCGGCGCAAAACGACCCCGGGTCCCTCCTCGACCACGGCGTGGGCCTCGACCACGTCTCGGGGCCCCGGATACCTTCGGGCAGTCCCCTCAGCTCGCAGAACTCTCTCAGCGAACGCTCGCAGCGCAGGTGCAGCGTCTCGGGTTTCCCGCTCGACGCCTGGCTCCTCTTCCCCGCTCGGTCGTTTTCCCTCGGGGTCTCGATTAGGGCGTGCAAACCGGGCTCCCCTCGGATCGCGGACACCCTGAGCCCCCCGGGGTCCGCGTGCAACACCAGGTTGCCCGAGGAGCGCACGAGTATCGCGTCTCGGGACTTCTCGAGCAGAAGCGTCAGTTCGTCGTCTGGGCCGCGAGGCTCCGCGGTGGACACCAAGAACCCCCGTCTCCTTGTCCTCAACGCGTCCAAGCCCGGGGGCTTGAAGATGCCTGAAGATGCGCGCGAGCCTGGGTTCCTCGTAGCCCCTGGCGTCCTCGCTGCGCACGGCGCGTTCCAGTCCGGTCATCGCCTCTATAGAGAGGAGGCCCTCTCGAGCGTCGTCCCCCGAGCCGCCCGCGATTCTCCCGCTCCCCCGGGAGTAGTTCAGCTGAAAGTAGCAATCGCCGCGATCCGACAGGGGTGCGGGCGCCGCGCACGGCCACGGCTCGTCGGCCTCGCCGAAGCACAGGTCGTCCGCCAGCCTCGCGCGGGGACCGCCTCGGCCCCTGGGTTGCGGCCGTACGCCGCGCGTGGCCGGGATCTTGAGCATCGCCCTGTGGCGCCCGTGTTTGGCATGAAACACCCCGCAGGCTCTCAGGATCTTCAGGTTGACGAGGCCCAGCGTGCGGATCCCGACGGTGATCCACCTGAAACTCGAGCGCAGTCCGGCTCCGAAACCAAACAGGACGACGTGCCCCGTAGTGCGGCGGCTGTTCGAGACGGCCCCGGGTGGCTCCGAGAACCCGTCGAGATACGGCTCTCCGTCCACATCTCCTTCTCCCCGGGGGCACCCGCTGCCTTCACACACACCTCCGTCCGCCGCCGGCGGCTGTCGCTCGAGGTTTTCCTGCGCGGTGTGAGGGAAGTTTTTGATCAATGACCATCTGACCATCTGTTCACACTTCTAGCAGAGGCCAGACAACGAGTCCCCGCCACTCAGTAGGAAGATCCACGGGAACAGGTCCCAGAGTTTTTCCTTGACACCTTAACAGACCCTATTGTTCCTTTGAATCCTTGTTGACACCTTAAGCAGACAGTAACAGAAACTTGCTAATTAAGGACTCCTGATCAATGTATATGATTTGCATAGTGGAGCAGATAAAAGACACACACATCCTGACAGAAGGTATCAGATACAATCTGATCCACCCGGGTGACACTGCTTTTTTGCTCTGTTCCTCTGCCTGCTCCTCTACCTTTTTGCTTATTTTACCTATGTTATTGTCATTAAATTGCTTGATGATCATTTGAGAGCAATTTCATAACCGTCACATTTCATAACCGATAATCATGTACGCAACAAGTCAGCATCTACGGAGCTGCAAGAAGAAGAAGAAAAAAAAAGTGCATTAGTGTTCTGCCTGACGTCACAAGTCTTCTTTGTCTCCAGAGACAACTTTAGTTATGAGCGACGCCAAACATAAGTCAGTCTAAACATTCATACAGTCATTCATTCAACCTTCATATCATTGGCCAGTTTGTAGTTTTCAGCAAGACTCGTCAGCTCACCAGCTTGCAGATGAGTTACAACGTAGTTTTTCACAAGCAATGACACTACAATTTTGTGACAACTGCAACCAAGGCTCGACATCTCAGGAAATCAGAGCCATCAACACACAATTCCATGTCAGTGCCTAGAACCAGTGTTTTCAAACCCACCTCCGATAGAACAGATGGCCTCCAGCACCTCAGTGCAGACACAAGGATCTCCATCCAACACACCACACCTTCCCAAGCAATCAGAACAGCAAAACCAAACACAGCTTCTCTGCTGCAACAACGGTTCTCAGACAATAAAAAAAATCCTGCTATAACTGGATCCAGTTTTACAATTATAAAGCTACAGATACAACTACACCCACAAGCAATGTACAGAAGTCATGGAACTGTCTTGTTAGTCAAAAACTAACTATAATAGCACCAGTGCTATCAACAACAGGCAACATGCTATCAACATGTGCCAACACACACAACAACAACAACAACAACCACACTCCACAGCAAACGGGAAAGTTTCAAGACAGGAGCGATTCCTTTGCAAAATTGTGTTGTGCAAGGAAAATTATTATTATTGACTTTGTCAGCCTTAAAATCAGCAATTCATTTTTGTGACACTGTTTTCCTCTGGGGTGATCACCTGACCCAGAAATGTCACTTTTGTTGCACAAACTGCAGTTAAAACAAACAAACAAACAAAAAAAACTTTATGGCCATTGTCTAAAAGATGTTTTAACAGGTGCACCGTATCAATTTTGCATGCTTCGTCAGATTAACAAATACAAATTAGCGAATCGTCTATGTACTGTTACACAGAAGTTTGTCAAATTTGGTGGTACCAGAGAAAGAATAATTTGTATAGTTTTACTTTAGGCGCTCAGGGGTGTATGGCTGCCTTCACCTCCTGTAATTTTGAACAAAGCGCCACCCAATTGGTTGACCTAGGTCTGTTTCCAAGAAATAAGTTGCAACAAGAGAATTCTCAAATAAAGGTTATTACACCTGCCATTAACAGGGAGTTTTACACAGGCTTTATGCCACTGATGATGGCTTCCTGTTTTAAAGAGTGTTTGTTCTGCCATGGTCTACACTCTCATTTTGGAAGGACTGTAAAAGGCTCTACGTTTTTCATAATGCCTTCATCATATTTATGGGCTGCCCAGAGAGATTTAGGAATTTGCTCGAGCTCTGGTGGTAAACTAGTTTCAGTGATGGTAAAGGCTGCAGCACGCGCAATATCAGTAAGCTCAAATGTTCTATAAGCTCTGTAATACTGATGTAAATTGTACGATGTACATCACCCTTCCAGCTATATTCCATCCTAGGATCTGATGCTGTTGGTTGGAATTCCTTGAGGAACAGCGTCTTCTGCAACCATGGGCCAAGGTCTTGCCAACTCCAATCAGATGGTTTTGCCAATAGGACATGTGGAGTATTCCCCTAAATAGTTCTTCCTGTTTAGAGGAGAGTGAGACAGAGGCAACAGCAGCAGTCTTTGTCCAATACACATTTGTCAAACATATCACTACACCTTCCCCATTTTCTACATACCGCTGACCTTCATATTCACTTTCTGGTTCTACCTTCACGTGTGCTGTGTAGTGACCTTGATGTTGGAATGTTTCTGTATGTGTGCTGTGTGTGTGCAAAATCTGTAAGCTGCTGTGTAACACGAGCAAGTTGTCACTTACATGCATATTGTAAATGTATGTTAATGACCTAAGTGACCTGTGATCGATAGTCTCCATCTCCCTGTTTCAAGACTTTTGATGCCATCAGGGTTGAATCTAACACTAAGCCAAATTCACACATCAAATCTCTCCTAGCAAATTTACAGGACAGTTTGAGACATTATGAGTGAATGTTTGGTGATCTGTTTTCTCAAAGTGCATTTGAGAGGAACCGATCAGCTCTCTAAAACAGATTTTCCACCAATATCTGCAGTGATGCATGATCTACCACTTATATTCATTCACTAATTAATCACTTCATGGTTTTATTTTAATGTGAGTGAGTGTGGGTGCGGGTCACCTGATCTAGCGTCTGCATCCCCTGCTTCCTCACCAAATCAGCCCTTGCTTAATCACAGAGCAGCGTCTAGACCATTTTCATGTCCATTTTCTCCATACTGATGCCAGGCTTCTGAGTTACGGTAGTGCTGCCTCTTCCCTTGGTTACGCCACCTTCTTTGTCCTCTCTGTGTCTCTTCTGCATGTTGCAGAATGTCTCTGAGTGGATAGCAATTTCAGGTTTCATTTTGGTTAGAAATAAATCCTTCAGGTGGGCCTCACAGGCACTCGTGGGGTTCATTCCCAGTCCATACTCTGGTGGAGTATGACCGCTTGTTAACATCCCAGCTGATGTTTCATAAGCTATTCCCTTTCCTGCAAAGTTGGTTTGTAGTCCTGGACCACATTTTGGAAGTCTTCCATCCACTTCTTAGCGTTTCCATTAGGGTGAGTGTCTTTCTCCATGAATTCCTTGATGTCCACATGTCCAGCTCCTCAACGGTGGGGGAGTCTGCCCCCCTTGATCTGGTGAACATGGAGTGTCCTTTCACACCTCCAGGGCTTGGTTCCTGGAGTGATGCCTCAGACGTGTCTCCTCCCTCTGGTGCTCTTTGTGGATCTGTTGCATTCTCTGATGGGGGAGAGCTGGCTGACTTGCTGCTGCTGTGATCTGCTGATATGGTGGGAGAGCAAGTGGGGGTGCAAAATCCAGGTTTACCTTGTAACTCAGACAAAACAAAGGTTCAGTGTACGAACAATCCTTTGCTATATAAACTAGATGTTCTGGTTCTGTTTGTTTAGCCTTTCATCATTTGTGTCTTGTTTTCTAAACCTTCTACTTTCCCTCACATGACATTCATCCTTCCACATGCTAAATACCTTCCATTCAGATTTAAACACTTTGTGTTTTCTTTTTTTTTTTTTTCACTTGGACAAAGACTTGTGTCGCTCTGTGCTCTCCTTCTCATTCTTCTTCAGTTCCTCCTGTAACTGAGCTGTCTGCTACTCACACTATCCTCTTTAGGAAACCCCAATTTCCACCTTTTAGTCAATTGACTACAACTGCCCCAAAAAAGTTTGGACATTGCTTCCAGTTGGCAGACCTTGCCCAGGCCAGGCGCTCACTTCTGTTAGTACCCCGTACTAACCCCATTTCTCTAGCAGCCCGTTCTCTCGTGCTATCTTTCCCCGTGCGACTCAGATTCAAACTGCGCTGCATACAACGATAATTAATAACACAACGGTTTAACTGCTATGACAACGTCTTGTCACCTACCCAACCAGTAGTGAGTATAGAGCTCTTCTTACCGTCTGCTTTTGCTGTGTTCCCTCTCCTCTGCTGCCTTACCGCTTTATTTCGGTCCGTATCACTGGATCGGCAGTCTGACTCCTGAGGGGAACAGCTTCTCAAATTGAAAAAAAAGAATCGGTTTTTACTTGTGCGCACTGTGTCACTGTTTTATCCCTCAGAGTCCAGAAAGCGCGTCCATCCCACACTTCTGACACCAATCTGTTGTGGAAAAATCTGAGAGAGCAAGTTAAGAAACAGGAGGCAGCTCTCAAATGATCATCAAGCAATTTAATGACAATAACATAGGTAAAATAAGCAAAAAGGTAGAGGAGCAGGCAGAGGAACAGAGCAAAAAAGCAGTGTCACCCGGGTGGATCAGATTGTATCTGATACCTTCTGTCAGGATGTGTGTGTCTTTTATCTGCTCCACTATGCAAATCATATACATTGATCAGGAGTCCTTAATTAGCAAGTTTCTGTTACTGTCTGCTTAAGGTGTCAACAAGGATTCAAAGGAACAATAGGGTCTGTTAAGGTGTCAAGGAAAAACTCTGGGACCTGTTCCCGTGGATCTTCCTACTGAGTGGCGGGGACTCGTTGTCTGGCCTCTGCTAGAAGTGTGAACAGATGGTCAGATGGTCATTGATCAAAAACTTCCCTCACACGCGGCGCCTATTTCGTCCTCCAGCTCCGAGTACATCTCCTCTTCTCTACTCGAAGACAGCTCGAGCTCCGCGAGGCCCTCCCTTACTTCGGGACGCGATGCCACGAGCGCTCTCAGCTCCGAAAGGATAGAGCTCGACCGAGCCTCGAAGCGGACGACGCTCTTCTCTAAACGCCTGGCGCTTCGCTCTTCCAGCTGCAAATACGTCAGGACTAGCGCGCGAGCCTCTCTCGGACCCAGGTTGCCGGTGAACGAGAGCCCAGCGAGCGTTTCGCGTCGATTGTCCACGCCAGCGAGGCTCGAGAAGACCTCGAAGGCGTACATCACGGCCACGCATGCGGCGAGGCTCAGCTCGGGAGGCGCAATCACGTCCATCGTGCCGGGGAGCAGACACGCCGATCGATCGAAGATGTGTTTGTTCGTCCTGAGGCCCTCTGGCACGGCCTCGGCGTGGTACTCCGGACTCCTGTGTACGTGCAGCGTGGGCACTCCGCTGTCCGAACGCCCCCCTCCAAAGTCCTCGCGCGTGGACTCTCCTCGGCCGGCTCGACACGACACCAGCAGCCGAGGCGCTCCCCGTACGCCGCTCTCGATTCTGAACGCAGAGTGTCCGCAGGGGAACCATTCCGTCACGTGCCCCATCGGGCGTCGGGGGAATACATAACGCAGAAGCTAGAAGCTAGAGAGTATGACCATCCAAGACGTCAACGATGTCCAGGGCGACATTTATGTGGAGTCTACGCAGTTTTCTTCGGGTGCGCGGGGTGCCGAAGGAGCGGGCGGTTCTCGACGCGTTTGCGCCGGGCTCCACGTGGTGGAAACCGAAGCCCTGGGGTTCACCGAGGAAACCCTGAAGGTCTTTCTCGCCCAAGCTAAGGACGACGCGCACCTCGGACTCACTCCCGAGAGGGGCTCGAGCATCGAAGCGCCCCAGCTGAAGAGGCCCTGCATGGCTAACATCGCTCACACGGTCTACACGAAGACTGCGGGTACGGAGACCGGCGGAACGGCGACGGCCGGCGGCGAGGAGCCTCGGCGCCGATACCGAGCGCTCGCCGAGGCGCTCTGGGCGCTGTTGGTGGGTACGCACGAAGCATCCGTCGAACCGTGCTCCGTCGAGGCTTTGGTCGTGATGATGCACCTCGCGGTCAAAAGCTTCGAGCTGACGGGCGCCGCGAAACTAGGACCTTGTAACGACGTGAAAGCGCTGAGAGCGGGCGCCTACGGCTCGGAGGAAAAGTTCGTGCCCGTCGCCGCGGTCGCCGGCGGGCTGTTCGGGATCAACATTCAGATCTGCGCCGCGGGACACGTCTATCGCGTCGTCAACATCCATCACGGCAACAGGTGGCCCGTGGGGTTTCTGGAGTACAGTCTCAACGGCTGGTCCTTGAGAAACCTGCCCGTGGGCTACTCTGTAAGGAGACCCTTCGTTTCGGAACTGGACAGCGAGGACTGCTATCACAAGGGCACCTATCGCGCCTACGCGAGACTCAACGGTCTCAGGGTGGTCCGAGTGGACTCGGACGGCTACTGCGGATTCCACGCCGTAACGACACTGATGGCGAGGACAGGGAGATTTGCAACTCGAGCGCGCGAGAGAGCTCGCGAGGAGGACGGCCGCTTTTCTGTTTAGGCACCGCAAAGGTCGGACATCGAGAACTATCTGGCGTGCAACGAGCTGTCGAACGCCGAGGATCTGGAACGTTACTCACGACCAACGGGAGGTGGCTCGGCGATGCAGGAACTGGGGTACATGCTCGGCGCGACGGAAAGACGCTTGGGCTGATCACGGAGAACTCGTTCCCGATATACCAGCCTACGCGCTCTTACGTACTAGTAAAAGACAGTCATTACGAACCGTTGCTGCCCGCCGCCACGTAAGGCTGCTCGTTTGTTGACGATAAAGGAAAGATGTGCATGTCACTGTTTGTGCGACCCGTCGCTCGCCCGCCCCTTGACTCTGTACTTGTATACTTGTATGAGGATGTGTACCGGTGTGGGTATGTGGTTTGAGAAAATAAAGGACATGGATATATCTGTGAGTGTGTGCAGTTGTCTCCTCTGACGCATTTGCAGCGTCGGGTTTGTGCAAGAGTGACTGGATATCGAGTTAAACAGTTAGACACGGATGGAGTACTCGCATTTGCACTCCCAGGTAGTTGGTTTGCTTAGCGTGCAGCGCGATGAGATGCGGCGCGTCGTCCCTGCACAGGCTAGGCAGGCTGTCGATGACGATCTCCGTGTGTGAGAAGCCCCCGTGGGGCGGCGCTGAGAGGTTCAACGTGTGGTAAGCCTGCTCTGCCGTCCGGCAGCTCAGCGTCTTGCAGTTCACCGCGGCGTCGTACGCGAGCCCCGCGGGCCACGTCAGGTTTCACCTGCTGCCGCCCCTGCCCGATGAGTTCTCCGCTCCCCGCGCCCACTGAGAGGCTGTAGGCACGTTCCCGCTGCTGACAAGGTCCAATATCACCACGTCTCCAGGACCCCGCGTGTCCTGTTCATCCCAGATGCCAGCGCGTCGAGGTTTGGGCAGTCCTTGACTGGGGTGACTCACGTAATCTCGAGATGCGTGGACGCGCCGCACCAAAGGAGGCTTGCGTAAAGTCCTGATGTCTTCGGAGACCAAGTATGTCATCTTGTGGAAGCGCGCGCGGTTCGAGGCTTCCCGCTCCTCCTTTGTGAGCCCCCTCGATTTCCACCTCATTCGGTTGGCGCGCGAGATGCGGGCGCGTTGGGCTTCGTTCCCTAGGTCGGAGTCGGACAGGGGCTCCGCCTGCTGGTCCCGATCCTCGGCTGGGTCGGGCGGTCGTCCGCATCCCCTCGATGAGCTCGGCTGGATCCGGCCCCTGCGGAGGTTCCTCCAGGGAAGGCTCGTCAAGTACTCGAGCGCCCGTCGCCGACGGCCTCTCCGAGCGAAATCTCTCGGATGACGCGCGATCACCAAAGATCGACCCGCTCACAGACGTTGCGCTTCTCTCCGACGCCGAGGTCCGGCTCTCCCCCCGGTACGCCTCGTCGACCGACCCCGACCTGTCCGGCGACCAGGTCCGGTGGTACTCCTGGTACATTTCTTCAACCTCCCTGGGTATCCCCTCTGGAAGGTACATCTCCACGGCTCGCTGCAACACATCTGTGTCCGGCGTCCTGTTTACTGCGGAGGTCCTGCTAAAGAAAGGATTGATGTCAGATGAGCACAGGTCCTCCTCTCCTTCGAGCGACATCCCGCCTGCCGTGAGAACCGAACCCGACGAGGCCGTCGTGCGTTCGGCTTCTTCGTCCATCTGCATATCGTAGTACGCAATTTCCCTGCTCGTGAGAACCAGGTTATCCGCGATTTCCCAACGGATCCGAGCCCCTGGATCTTGACGGTCTCTCCCGCCGACGCCGGAGCTCGGCAAGTCCTCGTCTCGATAAGTTGTCGTCCGCTGGATGGACGTCTCCGCACAGGTGCTTTCTTGCGACCCTTGGCTCAGGTGACTGTTCAGATCCTCTATGAACTTGAGTATGTGCGCGAGACCATGGTTCTCGCTGTGGGTCGTGGAGTCCGCGCGACACTCGTGGTAGCCATTACTTTCTGAGCCACGTCGGGACAGTCTTGAGTTTCGTTGGTGCGTTTTCTCTGCCTCGCTGAGCTGGGTCCGGGGACGGGAGGGGACGACGGTTCCGCTAGTTGGGCTCCTCGGCCTCTCCCGGCGGCGGCCCACGCTTGACGTTGCGCTCGGGACAAGAACGCGCACAGGGCATCGCACAACTCTGGTAGGGTCCCAGGCGGGCCTCTCCGTGTCAGCTCCGAGTCTCTGAGCACCTCGAGCAAGCACACCTCGCCGACGCCGTTGCCCTCGTTCGCCCTATCCCCTTTCCTCTTCTTCTCTTTGGACGTCGGTGGACTCGTCAGCCACGCGAACCTGTCTTCCAGGTGGCTTTTGGTTCTCGAGGCCGGACCTAGCCACTCCGCGCTCGGTGGCTCGCGTAGGCTCACGCGTCTCACGCCGCCGGCCACGGTCGACATCAGCCTCGTCCACTCGTCCTCGTCCACTGGGCCCCCATTGCAAAACCGGACTATCGTGTCTCTCAGAGAGCCGTCTGATGCGGTGCGGATGCCGCGCGTGCCGGCGTTTAGCACGCCCAAGGCCAGCTTTAGCACGCGCGCGAACTGCGCTTCGTCCTGGGGTAACAGCGAGGCCCTGTAAATCCTGGGCATCGAAACGTAGGGCAAGAGTGACATTGTCTCTCCCGTCTCTTTGTGAACCAGAAACGCCAGCGAGAGCTTAGGGGGGCGATCGGCGTCGTCCGCGTACAGCACTCTGCAGGGTCGCTGGTCCGACAGACGCAGGTCCCTCAGGGACCCCAGCACTCCCGCCAACACCCTGCCGACGATGCTTGCGTCGCGAAGCTGCGTGTCCGCGTCGTTCGTCAGCCAATATTCCAGAGACTGCCAGCCTCTTTCCAACGTGCTCACAACGTGCAGGACTACCGACTTGTCTCGGTTCACGCGCTCCAGTCCGATGCAATCCACGCGCGGTTCCATCGGCGCACTTAACCCAATCCCTCGGAGATCCCCCCTCGCTCTAACCATCGCCGCCTCCCTGGCTCTGTGAGTCCTCACCAGGTTGTGAAGAGTCTGTTCCAAGTGCTGCTTGGGCATCAATACGCTCAGGACGAAAGTGACGGCCTCCGCGTGAGGGATCGCGCGCACCCTCGCAAGAGAACCCTGCCACAACTTCCCGAGGGACCGGGGGTCATCCGACGACCGGTCGCTCGCACATCTCGTGGTACCGACATTTGTCGCAGAAAGGAGTAGAGGGGTTCAGGCTTCCTCACCTCAAAGCGTCAAATGCCGGGTCCAGGGCTGGGATCGTCCTCCGTGCACAGAGTGAAGTGGGATGGCGTGGACACGTTCACCGTGGAATTACTTCGCCTTTCCTGATATCTCCACCAGCGCTTTAGCAGGGCTGCGCTGAACGGAGCTCCTCTCCTTCGAGCGCCAGTCGGTCACCCGCTCAGCGTCCGGATCAGATGACGGGCCATGCTGTCGGTCTCCGATGCGCCTCTGTGAAACGTGTACCGCTTGTTCTCCACCAGGCCCACGAAGAGCATCGCGAAGTACGGCGTGTGCAGCGTGGCCAGGTGCTCCAGGCGAAGTAGGTTCAGGACGGCCTCGTCTGGCCTGTGTCGGTCGTAGTCCTCGCGCGACCAACAGATCGCATACCCGCGCGTGGTGCGATCGATGCAGGCCCCCGCACAGCACGCACGGGCTTGACTGTCCCTTTCAAGAACGCCCGAGTCCGCCAATCGTCCCTCTGACGCTTTCTTGGTGGTAGAAGTGTCGCGACCAGCGGACCCGTTCCGCTGCCGCACGCTCTTTGTCCCGAGCGGAGCCACATCCTTTCTCCTGGAAGCCGCACAGGTACGAAACGGCCTTCTCCGTGGAACTGAATAGAGGGCCCTGGGTGTGACGCTCCAGAGCTCCAGCGTGAAGGGCTCGCGCCGCTACCAGCCACCGGGTCGCTTCGTCCAGTCGGTCCATTGCCGATGGAACTTGACGGAGAACAACACAGACAGATAGTTTGACTTTGTTTCGATCGGCTAGCTTTTGGGTTCAATAAACAAAAGGCAGCTTAAGTTACAACCTGCACGCACACGTAAACGCGACGACTCCCCCCTGGTCGTGTACAACCTACGCGGATGGAACGGGGATTAGACAGGCGCGTCCAGTGCCACGTGAGAGGACCCATCGGTTGGCGCGCTGGGTTTTTGTAAATACATCACGTAACGCGACGCGTCGAGGCTCGCGTCGTGTTTCGTGAAGGTCCGTCTGTGTCGGTGAGCGGGGGGGTGTGAGAGTCAAAGCTTGAAAATACTGAGCGTCGTGTCCGCGTCCCTCACGGTGTGACAGACCATGAGCTTGTACTTTTTGTGCTCTGCGTGGTAATACAGGGTGTGTTGCACCGCAATGGACATGCAAGACGTTCCCTCGTTGTCTCGCCTGGCCCACTCCGTGAACGAGACGCGTAGGTCTTCGGAGACGACCGGAGACCGCCTCAAGCTAACTCCGCCGCTGAAAGGAGTAGGCTGCGATGAGCCCAGGGACGTCGGCAGCTCGTACCAGGTGGCGAACGCTTTTGAGTTCGGGCAGGGCGAGCCCATCCTGCTCGCGGTCCCCGGGACCTCGCCCACAGCTGCGGAGGCAAAGCGTTCGTCCCCTTCGAAGTACGTGTGCACGAAGCACGACACGTTCCCATCGGGGGGCTCGGGCATGGTCCCGTTGAACCCGTCGGTGTCCAAGAGAATGTAACGGATCCCGAGCGTTTCGTTTTTGTAGTCTACGGTGTGAACGGACCTGGGCAGCGTGTTGCTGTACCCGAACAGCCACGCCAGCACGCCGGACTCTGTCTTCTGGGGTCTTCGTGCGTGGTTGGACCACACCACCGCGTGCATGCCCCGTATCTTCGGTACGGCGTTCAGACACGAGCTCATGACGTCAAACGCGTTCAAGCGCAGGTCTATCACGCACGCTTGCTCGGTCCGCATGGCCACTTGGTGGTGCTCGCAGGAGATCGCCTTCGCGGAGGAACCCGGGTCGATCAGGCCTAGCGCCACGGCCTCGCCGAACAGCCTGTTCCCGTACTCGGGCGCGGGCAGCGCGATCCCCGCGCCTATCACGTAAAGGGCGCTGAAATTGTCCCGTCCCGGGAACGCGTCTATGGTGATGGCGTCCGGCAGCCTTCCGTCGCCCGGCTTCTGTTTGAGCGTGGGCCTTCGGTCTGCCACGAAGTTGAACTGATCCACCACGGTCAGAGGCCTCTGCTTCGAGCAGCCGAAGTGAGAGGGGCGCGACCTGTACACGTATAGGCCGGGGGGCAGGCTCCGAGAGCGTTCGATCTGATACACCAACACGCGTCATCGCAGCACTGCAGGGTAGCTCAGGCGCTCCGGTGCGGATCAGCCACCTGTACGCCGGGCGGCAACGGGCTCTCAGCTCGTAAGCCCACAGGAATCGAGCCTGGCGTCCGCGGCTTTTCTCTCGCGAGCACGTCGGGCTTGGCGTGCGACCAGCGCCACGGGCGGCGCAATCGCGCCCGCGTGTCGGTCGGCTTTGGCGACCTCGCCGACGCCGCCGAGCGATCTCCTTTCCGAGGGAAGAGGACTTGAACGAGACCCGACCGGTCTCGCACGAGCAACGCCGTCCCCGGGCGTGAGCGATCAGCTCGGCCCAGTCGGTCCATTGCAGCCGATCTGAAGTTAAAGCGTGAGAGGAGCACAGGTGCAACTTTGTCTTCTCTGAGAGACTTCAGGTTCACCCCTTAAACTCGGCAGCGTACAGTTCTTCTCCCATGACCGCACGGGTCCAGCGCCAGGGCCCTGAACAGGGAACAGCACAGGCGGTCCTTCCATCGAGGACAGCGGGAAGGCTGCCTGCGAGTGGAAGAAAGGGAGAAAGCGGATCGTGAAATGGAAAGGGGAGACCGAGGAGTGGCCGGGAGAGGACCCGGGGGTGGTGCCTCGAAGACAACCGGAGTGTCGACAGAGGGCGGCGGGCACAAAGGCTCCTTTCCGTTCACCGGCAGGGTCCCGGAAGAGCTGTTGAGAGAGTGCGAGAGAAATCGCCAGACCGCAAAGACCGGCGCAGAGCCGGCGTGAAGCTCCGCTTTTGCGGCGTGAGGGTGTGCGACGCGTGTTACAGGGCAAGCGACCCGAGTGGTATCTGCAAGCGAGCCTCACTTCAGCAGCTGTTCCGTCGTACGTGAGTTCGAGTGCGCGAGATGCGCGTGCTTCGCGGTGCTGATGAATAAACCCTGCTGCGCCTGGATGTGTTCGCGATGTGGCGAACGCTTTTGAGTTCGGGCAGGGCGAGCCCATCCTGCTCGCGGTCCCCGGGACCTCGCCCACAGCTGCGGAGGCAAAGCGTTCGTCCCCTTCGAAGTACGTGTGCACGAAGCACGACACGTTCCCATCGGGGGGCTCGGGCATGGTCCCGTTGAACCCGTCGGTGTCCAAGAGAATGTAACGGATCCCGAGCGTTTCGTTTTTGTAGTCTACGGTGTGAACGGACCTGGGCAGCGTGTTGCTGTACCCGAACAGCCACGTCAGCACGTCGGACTCTGTCTTCTGGGGGTCTTCGACGTGGTTGGACCACACCACCGCGTGCATGCCCCGTATCTTCGGTACGGCGTTCAGACACGAGCTCATGACGTCGAACGCGTTCCAGCGCAGGTCTATCACGCACGCTTGCTCGGTCCGCATGGCCACTTGGTGGTGCTCGCAGGAGATCGCCTTCGCGGAGGAACCCGGGTCGATCAGGCCTAGCGCCACGGCCTCGCCGAACAGCCTGTTCCCGTACTCGGGCGCGGGCAGCGCGATCCTGCGGCCTATCACGTACAGGGCGCTGAAATTGTCCCGTCCCGGGAACGCGTCTATGGTGATGGCGTCCGGCAGCCTTCCGTCGCCCGGCTTCTGTTTGAGCGTGGGCCTTCGGTCTGCCACGAAGTTGAACTGATCCACCACGGTCAGAGGCCTCTGCTTCGAGCAGCCGAAGTGAGAGGGGCGCGACCTGTACACGATAGGCCGGGGCAGGCCCGAGAGCGCTCGATCTGATACACCAACACCGCCGCAGCACTTGGGGTAGCTCGCGCTCCCGTGCCGGATCAGCCACCTGTACGCGGCGGCAACGGGCTCTAGCTCGTAAGCCCACAGGAATCGAGCCTGGCGTCCGCGGCTTTTCTCTCGCGAGCCGTCGTCCGCGTGCGACCCGCGGCCACGGCGGCGTGCGCCCGGCGTGTCGGCTTTGACGACCTCGTCGGCCGCCGCGCGCATCTCCTTTCCGAGGGAAGAGGACTTGAACGAGACCCGACCGGTCTCGCACGAGCAACGCTCGTCCTTCGGGGCGTGAGCGATCAGCTCGGCTACGGCGCGTCTGAAGTTAAAGCGGTGAGAGGAGCACAGGTGCAACGTGTCTTCTCTGAGAGACTTCAGGTTCACCCCTTCTGCCCGGCACGCACAGTTCTTCTCCCATGACCGGCACGGGGTCCAGCGCCAGGGCCCTGTACAGCGAACAGCACAGGTTCGGTCCTTCCATCGAGGACAGCGGGGAAGGCTGCCTGCGAGTGGAAGAAAGGGAGAAAGCGGATCGTGAAATGGAAAGGGGAGACCGAGGAGTGGCCGGGAGAGGACCCGGGGGTGGTGCCTCGAAGACAACCGGAGTGTCGACAGAGGGCGGCGGGCACAAAGGCTCCTTTCCGTTCACCGGCAGGGTCCCGGAAGAGCTGTTGAGAGAGTGCGAGAGAAATCGCCAGACCGCGTTGGTGGGCGCCGCACGCAAAGCCACCAACCTCTACAGGAGAGTTTCCACGGTCAGCTACAGCCCGCGGCAGGTGTTCGCGGGCAAAGGCTCAACGCGCCGGCAGCGCGTGCGGCGGCGCTAAGTGTTTGGCGTGCCTTGTGACGCTGGTGAAGAGCAGCAAAGACCGGCGCAGAGCCGGCGTGAAGCTCCGCTGCCCTTGCGACGTGAGGGTGTGCGACACGTGTTTCGCAAACGACCCCGAGTGGTATCTGAGCGAGCCTCACTTCAGCAGCTGTTCCGTCGTACGTGAGTTCGAGTGCGCGAGATGCGCGTGCTTCGCGGTGCTGATGAATAAACCCTGCTGCGCCTGGATGTGTTCGCGATGTTCGCCGATCTGCGCGAAAGCGGCCCTCGTGCTCGAGGTGTTCGGCGCGCCGTGTCCCGCTGGGAGCCTCGTGAGCGTCGCAGCCTGTGTTGCGACACGAGGAGCGCCTGCGACTCGACCTCCGGAGCCCCGTGCTGCGATGAGAGGAAGCTCGCCGAGTACAGAGAAGAGATCAGAGCCCGGGTGGTCGAGCGGGTCTCGTCCAGCAGGCACGTGTCGACGTCCGATCTCGAGGCGCTTTTCCCGGAGTGTCCGGGTACTCGGGCGGTGTGCTCGTGCGAGTCCAAAGACCGCCCAACCCCATGTGTCCCCGCTGTGCTGTACCCGGTACTGGCCGTGATGGAGCTGCTGGCCAGGAACCCAAATCCCCTCATGGCCTCGTCGCAGAGCGAGCGGTGCCGGCAGGGCTTTGGCGCGCAACGCGTGTACAGCAGAGCCCTACCGCAGCCATGCTCAACGACCCGACCTGCCTCCGTGCCTCAACGCTCATTCGTGCAAAGGGACGCTGGTGAACGCCAAGACCGGGCCGTTGAAATCTCTGGTGACGCCCGAGGCGCATAAACGACTGGTGGCGGACAGAGAAAGGGCCTCTCATCACGGAGAGCGCCTGGGGCCGGTCGCGCGCCGCCGCGTGACTGCATCCTCTGTCTCCTTTTCAACCAGTCTGCCGCAGTGGCGCAGATGTGCAGTTCTCACGGCCTGAGGCTGGAGCCTCACCCGTCCGGGCCCGTGTATTATTTCAACGTGAAGCTCGCGCCGACGCCGGCGCGTGCCGGCGAAGTATCCGTGACGGGACTATCAGGGTTACCTGATCAGCTTCCAGGGCTCCGTGGGCAGTTACAAGCCGCGTTCTATTACAACTGGAGAGACATGCTGGAGATAATACGGAGAGATAGCTCTGGTTCGTGACGCCGCGTGACAAGGTGCTTTAGCATGGAAAACTCAGATGGGACACGAGATGAGGAACCGAGAGACGTATCTGAGGTTGTTTACTTGTTTTCGTAAAAAAAAAGGTTGTACAGACCAGCGTAAAGGCGAGAATTGGCGTCCGGGAATGTTATCCCCGGTGATTACGACCTACTCTTCCATCAAAACCCTGCAAAACGCAGCAGATTCGCTCGACTATCGTTGAAATCATCCAAAAAGGTACTCTGGTACGATGATCAGTCACGTTAAACCAGTCACTCCTCGGACCTTCGTTCACTTACCTCTCACGGAAAAAAAGCCGTAAGGGATTCGGCTTTTGTTGCACCTTGTCCTATCGCCTCCGAAAGTCTCTGACTGCAGCTCAAAGGATCCGACTGCCACAGCAAACCCCAGACCTCTTCTTAAAGCATCACAGATAAAACAAAGAAAAACCGTGTTGAGCTAGAAGAGTTGCGAATCTGCAAAAATCTGGCTTTATTTGCTCTCACCAGTTTACGATGCTCTCCGCTCTCCCTCCTCCACACTGGCCCATTCCTCACTCGTGCCCGATTGTCCTGAGTCTACACAACAGAAAACGAAAAAACGCTGTTAGGGTCCACAGGGTAGAGCTAAGCACGGCAAAACAATTCGTTTTCACATAGGTCCTTCAGGCTTGAAGCTACTAAGTGTAGCTGGTGGTCATCATAGGCATGCACCTTTCTTTCAGAGCGCGTAGCGTAGAGTGTGCGACCGCCTCAGAAACCGTCTGAACGCCGCTCAGAACGCCTCCTCCGCCTTCGACTGAAAACTTCACAGTTTGCTCGATGCCAGGACAGCGCTAAGATTCGCCGCTTCTCTCTCACCTGGAGTTCCCTCTGAACCACGTTATGGATCGCCTACGAGCCAATCTTAACTTTCTCAAATGTTTTTTCCTGCTTATATTTCTTCTGCAGTTATGCTTTTTCAGTAGACAGAAAACTAGTAGCTAATGTATGTACATCATGCCTTCTATGTCTGCAAAGTAATCATCACGGAAACCAATGTTTTTATTGCCTTTCATGTTGTACTGCCTTTTATTACTGTTAGAAACAGATTGGAGCAGCAAGCCATTATTAGACCAGTGTTTTGCTGTGGAACACAGTTTCTTAACGTGCATAGTGGAGTTAAGGTATTATATTAGCGTGATTCTAGAACTGTTGTTGTAAGCTGTACTGAAGAACACATAAGTTCAATAAAACTGCAACGTTTTTTATAATACATGGATGTCTTAAGTGGATCTTTTTTGACCATTGACAGGCCTAAGGCAGCCTTTACAGATCCCCTTCGCTTTCGCTTCTCTCCCCTGGAGTTCCCTCCGAGCCATCCTCTCGCCTGAGTTTTCTTTCTGAATACGGATCTCCTTCGCCGCTTCTCTCTCCCCTGGAGTTCCTCCGAGCCATCCTCTCGCCTGAGTTTTCTTTCTGAATACGGATCTCCTTCGCCGCTTTCTCTCCCCTGGAGTTCTCCTCCGAGCCATCGCCTGCCTGAGTTTTCTTTCTGAATACGTATCCCCTTCGCCGCTCTTTCACTGTGAACACATGACACGCCACCCCTTTCCTTAAAACAATGTTTACCGGCCCCCCCCGCTGTTACTACTGTTGTAATCCTTAAGAAAGGCACACGCTCTGCACCAATCCAATAAACTCCCATCAAAAACCTTGACTGTACGTGTTTTTGCATGCTTTGACTCGAAGGGAGGTCACGAGCCGGTCTCCCTACCCGCGGGGGAGTTATTCACGGGGTAGAAATGGAGGAGATACGGCGTTAGCCAGTCTCAGTGAAACGAGGGGAAGAGACGCAGGACCCGCCTCTGTGAGCAAAACAGTCTGTCGGATCCTCTATCTATCTAACCTTTCTCTCTCGATCGCACAACTTAGCCCTATCGACTCCCGACATGGAACCCGGTTGCAGCCGGTCGTGTTCAGAGTTGACCGCGGAGTTTCCCGGCATGGACTTCGGCAAGCTGACCATGAACAAGGGCGAACTCAAGATAGCCCTGCGCGACCAGCTGTGCCTCCACAGCAAGTTCGACGCTTCTCTGGGACTGCAGGCCTTGAGCTCGTTGCGCGAAGAAGCCATCGACAGATATCGACCACCGCTTGGCCGCGCGGCTGGTTCCTGGACGGACGGGAGCGAGGCTCGCGCGGCGCCGGTCTCAGCGACGCCACCATCCGGTGGTTCTGCCCGCAGTCAACGCGATGGACAGATACGCCGCCACGCGGCGAGCGAGGCGGCTCCTGGGGATGCTGCGGAACGTGGCAAATGTCCGCTGCATGTTTTTCCTCTCGGTGAAGATGTACGGCGTTTACACCCAAATCGACCCGAGGGAATTGACCGACCGTACCCGCGACTGGCCGAACGCGGCGTCGGCGCTGGGCGACGGGGGCTCCTCGAGAGAGCGTTCTTCGGGCTCGTCGAGCGACCCGGCGCCCTACGTGGCCCCGAGCGCGCGGGGTATAGAGGACGCGGAGAAGGACGTGATAGTGGCACTGAGAGGAGCGGTTTTCCTCACAAGACGAAGAAAACGCCGCGGCGCTTGCTGTTCGCCTATCTGTCTCTGGGCCCGCTGCAGCGGACCGAGCTGGGGTCGCCGACCAACGAGACGCCTGGGAGCGCCCGATCGCCGAGTGGCAGAGGCGCTGTTGAAAGCGCCGTTACACGTGGCGATCAGGTGGCGCGCCCGTGGTGGAAGCTCGTGGGCCGCGGTGCTCTCTGATGGGGTTCAAGGAGGCTTACGGCAACCCACGCGTGACAGTTGCGGGCGAGCAGAAAGTTGATCCCGCCGATCGCGATCTGATCGAGCTCTTCAAGAGCTGAAGCCTGGTCAGCTCACTGCAAAGGACCTCCTCGAGCTCGAGTGCTCTTTGAGGCGGGATTGTCCCCGCACGAGGTTGTGTTGGGTACGCCGAAAGTGCGCCGGAGTCTACGCCGCTGCTGCCCGAGACGTGTTTAGCGCGGCAGGGGCGCAGCGCCCAGAGCCTGCGAGAAAGAGGCAGGGGAAAAACGGGACCGGGTGAGAGGAGGACCGTGGAGCCGACCGATGACGACGGGAAGCTTTCCTCTATTGCTACGAGACGGTGTGAGGAGCCGCTCCTGTGGAAGAATTCACACGCATGCCACGCGCAAGCACACAAGAAAAGCACACGGAAAAGCAAGCAATGCACACCTCGCATGTTGTCACAGTGAAATAGCTTTATTCTTGTTCTATGTGAATTACAAATGCTTCGTGGTAACCAGGGTGTTTGTGAAACTGTGTCATTTCAATAAAGTCTTTTAATCGCTCCGCGCGGAAGACGGAGGTTGGTGTCCATCCATCTCGAGTATTACGAGGGGGAAGCTGGAACCATTGCCTCAGTAGTTCCCAGGGGTTGTTTCATTGCCACTTGTAAATCACGCAGCGTTGAACGAGTTTGAGCAACGGTCACGACGCCCGTCCGCTTGCAGCGCCCCCTGCTATATTTCTCCGAAGGTATCCAGCGCCCACCAAGCACCTCATCATATCCTTGCAACCGGTAGGTGGTCCTGTTGAAGATACTGCCAGTGATCGACGGAGCGCGCGACACCGCACACGATGCACTTGGGCACGGTGTCAAACACCGTAACCGCACGAAGAGCTGAACAAGGCGCCGGGGAACGCCATGAAACCTCTCTCGCACTCTCTCTCCCGAGCATCATCCTGTAGGTACCCCTGTGCTCTTGGCTGAATCCGAGGCAGTACGAGCAGTCCATCTTTGTCGCGCCCACATGGTACAAGTGCTTAGCTAACTTGAACGGGTTTCTCTCGAACTCCCGATCTCGGACTCACTGTGACAACAGCGTAGCGGTCTTCTTCCTCTCGCCCTCCTGCTCCCCTCTTTCCTTCCGCGAATTTCTCTCCGCTACTGGGACGCGCGCCCCGAACTCAATCCGATCTCCTTCCTTTGATTTAATCCTCCACGCCTCCTCGCTCCCTGCGCCTGTTTGCCAACCTAGAAGGTGTATCGATCAGAGGTGTTTTAACTAGGCTCGCCCTGACGAGTCTCTTGATCTCGGACACGCGCCTCCGACCTTGTGCAGCTGAGCTTCACGCGTCGCGCAGACGGGCAGTATTCCACCGTCCCCAAGTGTACACGAGCCTCGCGGTATTTCTGTGAAATCAGGAAAGCGACTCAGGCCTCTATCGAACCGCCGCTGGCCCTGATGAAGGATGTCGCCTCCTCCGCTCCACGAGTCGCCGTGGAGGTCCCACGCCGATCGCAGGCGTGAAGCCTGAGAGCGATTCCGCCGGGCGTGAGTCTCGAGAGCATTGTTCACTGATACACCTCTCACACGACGTGGTTAGGTGTCAGACCCGGCGGTCGGACGCCGCGGTGATGGCTCGCTTTTGTCCGGTCGGGCGCCCGAGCGCGCTCGACGAGCTGTGGTGGAGCGCTTTTGTAAGCTCGACGCCGCGCGCGATGGTCAGACGGTTTCGTCCTGTCGGACGCTCTGTGCGACGGTCGGACGCTTTCTGTGTTGGCGGTCAGACGCTCTGAGCGCGGTCAGGCGCTTGTCCGGTCGGGCGCCCGAGCGGCGAGCGCGCTCGACGAGCGGCGGTGGAGCGCTTGTAAGGTCGACGCCCGCGCGACGGTCAGACGGTTTCGTCCTGTCGGACGCTCTGTGCGACGGTCGGACGCTTTCTGTGTTGGCGGTCAGACGCTCTGAGCGCGGTCAGGCGCTTGTCCGTCGGGCGCCCGAGCGGCGTTACGAGCGGCGCTCGGACGAGGCGGTGGAGCGCTTTCTGTAAGGTCGGACGTTCCGTGCGACGGTCAGACGGTTTCTGTCATGTCGGGCGTTCTGTGCGGCGGTCGGACGATTGATTAACCCGTGAGCGTCTCCCTCCCTTTGTGTTTTTTCACAGAGCCGGGGCGGTCTCATCTCTGAATGGTCTTTGAGAGCCTCTGGTAGGTGAGGGCCCGCCCTCGCCGCCTCAGGCAGCCGAGGTCTGTGTAGAGTCGAAGTTGGGCCTTTGTTTGCCTGATTGTATAGGCATGGCTGGCGAAACCAGAGGTTTGATGAAACGCGTTCTGGGGGAATTCGCAAGGCGACCAGGTTCCTGCAGACAGAAAGGTGAAGGGGAGCTGGTCGGAGCAGCGCCGTGATGGAAAGAGTCGCGGAACCGAGTGCTCGACGCCACGGATCGACGCATCGAGGTAAGCCGGGAAATACGCGCGAGCCGACTTCTTTACTTTGTTTGACACGCATTGCCTTTCCTTTGCTCGCAGAAATTATCGAGGTACTGGAGCGCATTTAAAGGCAGCAGAGTCGAACCCAAGTGGCCGCAAATATCTTCAGTGACGGCATCGCCAACTGGGGGCCGCCAGCCTGGTGAGCTTAGGAGCCGCGATCTGTCGGAGCCAGGGTCGGGCAGCGCGGATGGGGCGACGACGTGGCCGAGACGGTGGGGATGAGATAGCCTCGATTTGCTTGAGAAACACGACGACTGGCTGGTGGAAAACAACTACTGGGTCTGTCCTGGCCTCTGTCTGGTGGGATAAACGCGCGCGTGTCGTCGGATGATTGCGACGCGCGATCTGTGATCGTGTTCATGTCGTCGCCTGCCCACAGGACGGATTCTCGGAGTTCTTCGAGGCGCCGAGAACTCGGCGTGGGAGGTTCGAGCAGATCCCCTCCAGCTCATGCTGGTCACAGGAGCTGCGCTTTGGCATTTGCCTGGTTTCGAGTGCTACGCGTGGGGAAATAAATGAATAAAAACACACTTTGGTCAACTGTCTGTTTCTTCGCTCGCTCGCAGCAACCGCACATGTCGTGGTGGCTTTTTAGAGAGAGTTGCTGGGGCACCCTAAAAGTAAAGAATTACAGTAGACCCATAAGCTTTCTTACTGCTTTATTAGAGTCACAGTCTTATGTGTATCAGCGCTACAACACCAATTCTTTTGTCAACGTAATGCGGTCAGTGATCGAGAACCAAACACTTGTAGATGCTCATAGGAAACCATCCACAGACACATCGTAGTCCCTCCACGCCGGGAGCGTAAGGGGATGCTCTCTCTCCTCCCAGTCAAGGCGGCGAACCCAAAGTCCAAGCGCCTCACCTTCTGTCGGTTCCAGAAACTCCAGTAGATCACCAATATCCAAACCACGCGCGCTCTGATCACACACCGCCGCCAAGCAGCCTCGCGATCCGTAGGCTCGTTGTACGCCGGAGAGAGGGCGAGCGGGCGATCGCTCCGCGCGGTCCGCTGGACCCCGACGCCGCCTCACCGCAGAGGGATATCGGACGCCCTCAGCGGGCCCTCTCGTGCTCAACTCGCACGGCCGCACTCGCCTACCCCAGTGTGCTCGCAAGTGCTCCTCCCAGTCGGCGGCGAACCCAAAGTCCAAGCGCCCTCACCTTCTGCCGGTTCCAGAAACTCCAGTAGATCACCAATATCCAAACCACGCGCCCTGATCACACACCGCCGCCGAAGCAGCCTCGCGATCCGTAGGCTCGTTGTACGCCGAGAGAGGGCGAGGGGGCGATCGATCCGCGGCGGTCCGCTGGACCCCGACGCCGCCTCACCGCAGAGGGATATCGACGCCCTCAGCGGGCCCTCTCGTGCTCAACTCGCACGGCCGCACTCGCCTACCCCAGTGTGCTCTCGCAAGTGCTCCTCCCAGTCGGCGGCAACCCAAAGTCCAAGCGCCCTCACCTTCTGCCGGTTCCAGAAACTCCAGTAGATCACCAATATCCAAACCACGCGCGCCTCTGATCACACACCGCCGCCGGCAGCCTCGCGATCCGTAGGCTCTGTACGCCGGAGAGAGGGCGAGGGGGCGATCGATCCGCGGCGGTCCGCTGGACCCCGACGCCGCCTCACCGCAGAGGGATATCGACGCCCTCAGCGGGCCCTCTCGTGCTCAACTCGCACGCCGCCGCCTCGCCCACCCCAGTGCCCTCTCGCGAGCGCCATCCGCTGAGGCCATGGGTGGGTCCCTAGTTTTCTCCGGATGGCAGAGCCGATACGATGATCGCCGTGACCGTGACGCTGTTGCACGAGGGCCCGCCCCGACCCACGGCTCCCGGGCCCCGCCCGCCTTCGTGCCAGATGCTGTCCAAGTAGTCTTTCCAGTACTGGGCGCCGCCGACTCAGGTTGCCCTCCGCCGTGGGTAAACAGGCCGCTTTTGATCTTTTCACGAGCCCAATCCCCCTCAGTACTCCCAATATTTCGCACTGTCGCCGCAGGGGAACGTGGCACTCGCGCGCTAAAGTGTCTGTGTTGAACACGCCCGGATTGGAGCGCACGTAACGATACACCGTGATGGGACTGCGCCGCCAGGGCACCGCTCGCTCCCGCCTCGGGAATATGGCTAAGTCCTTCTCGTAGCTATGATCCCGATCCCCTGCAGCACAGACAGTACATCGACACCCTCCGAGATACCTGTGCTTTTGGCTCTGAGCACTCAGCACGGTGCATTCGCAAGATGGTTGAGGTGTCTTTGAGTAACTTTGCCTCAGCGCTTTAGGAGCTCCCTGGTGTACCGCACCGCGTGCATTTCCCGCGCGCTGTCAGAAGTGGCATGGTGACTTTCGGGGCAGGCTTCTGTAGCAGAGAATATTACGACGATGCTCCATCTAATAAGATGGCCGTCGTCGGACGCCTTGAGCTGCCGGGGGCCAGGCGGTCGGACGCCCGAGTGGCGGTCGGACGCCCGAGTGGCGGTCGGACGGACCGGTCGGACGCCCAATGGCGGTCGGACGTTCTCAGTGGCGGTCGGACTCTGTGAAGGGCGGTCGGATGGACCGGTCGGACGCTCCGAGTGGCGGTCGGACGCACCGAGTGGCGGTCGGACTCTCTGAAGGGCGGTCGGATGGACCGGTCGGACGCTCCGAGTGGCGGTCGGACGCTCCGAGTGGCGGTCGGACGCTCCGAGTGGCGGTCGGGTGGCGGTCGCTCAGTGGCGGTCGGACTTCTGAAGGGCGGTCGGATGGACTGGTCGGACGCTCCGAGTGGCGGTCGGACGCCCCGAGTGGCGGTCGGACGCCCCGAGTGGCGGTCGGACGCTCTCAGTGGCGGTCGGACTCTCTGAAGGGCGGTCGGATGGACTGGTCGGACGCTCCGAGTGGCGGTCGGACGCCCCGAGTGGCGGTCGGATGCCCGAGTGGCGGTCGGACGTCGGACGCCCGAGTGGCGGTCGGACGCCCGAGTGGCGGTCGGACGCCCGAGTGGCGGTCGGACGCTCAGTGGCGGTCGGACTTCTGAAGGGCGGTCGGATGGATTGGTCGGACGCCCGAGTGGCGGTCGGACGCCCGAGTGGCCGCCGGACGCCTCAGTAGCGGTCGGAGGAGGTGGGGCGTAAGCTCTTAGGGGCGCTCGAGGCTTTTTGTCGGTCGGACGCTCAGTAGCATTCGACGCCTGGGAGCAACGTGTCACAATCGCAGTAGAGGAGAAACGCGACTCCACTCGATATGCCTCTGCCGGTTGCTTTCACAGTGGCCCTGCTCAACCCGGGCCGACGCTAAAGGTAGCGGAAGCGCAGTCGCGGACCTCTTCCGCAAAGTGGAGCCGCTGACCGAGGCTGAGAGGGTGGAACTCCGAGACGGCTTTGAGGCATTGGGCGCTAAGTTCGCTCACCTTCAAGGTCAAGGTATCAAACTGGCATGTGTCCGCTACCTCCTGACGCTGGATCAGGACCGCACTCAACGAGATGATGCACGCAGGCTGTGGACCGCGCTCACCGGCCCGCATATGCATTTCACCTACAACGATACCCGCGAAAGGTGCACATGCGCTGCAGCGAGTACGCATAAGCCGCGCGACGCTCGGGCGCTTTAGAGAGCGCGATGTTTACTCGCCAGATCTAGGACCGCGCCAAGCAGGAGCGCCGGACGTAGGGAAGTCCACTCGCCGATCCCAACCACATGTTGGCGCCGACTTTCCGAGATCCTTCGAGCATGTCGGACGAGGAATTCGACGCGGTGGTTGGTTTCTTTCGTTCGACGGGAGCGCGGCGCCACGACACCAGAATCGATGCCAACCCCGCATGTCCCGGAGACATGATCAGCGCGCTGAGCGAGGGGAATGCGGAGGAGATATGGGCTTTGATGGAGAGAACTCTGTGCTACTTCCCTGCATGCCTGTCAGCGCCAAGAACACGCCAAAGAATTCCTGAGGATAGTGGAGCCCCTTCCGAGTCTACTCGCGCTGGAGCTGACACGGAAACTCGACCGCTTCAGCCGAGGCGCCACAGAGCGAGCCCGCAGCGCGGAGACGCCCCTGTTGCGAGCGAAAGACCCAAGGAGGCGGAGGGACGACAACGGAGACCCACTCATCGGGCGCCCGAACGAGAGGCGGCGCCCGCGGGATACATCAGATGTCAGTAGAGGAACGTGATCAGGCCCTCGCCAAGTCGGACGGGGGCCAAGGCAAGGCCCGAATGGGGAGGATAGTTGGGGGGTTACAAAATAAAAACAAATCAAATCACTTCACACACAAGGCAGTAGGGTAGAGGATTGGGACACCGTAGCTCACTCGCCCCTCTTGTTCGACGCCTCGGATGGAAGGATATGTCAAAGACACTTCCCAGCCGTGATCGGCGCGGGCGCCACGGTGTGGTGTACAGGGTGAGGTCTCGACGGACCGCGAAGAGTTTGCGTTGAAGTGTTACACGACGGTGCGGAGGACGCGACGCGTGAGAGAGCTGTCTTGCCTGGCACGCCCTGCGAGGTCACCCAAACATAATACAGTTGTTGGATTGCTTCATGGACGAGGGCAGCACCGTGGCCATGCTCATGCCCTACGTGCCCTACACGCTGAGCACAGCTATCCACGCCAAGATCCCGAACGATCGACCTGGAGGGACGCCTCCCTTGACGAGACCCAGGATCCCGCTGAGTTTCGGGCCAGTTTCTCCAGTCAGACGGCAAACGCCTTGGCCTACATGCACAGGCTGAACCTGATACACAGAGACATCGCCCTAACAACCTGCTGCTCACGGAGGATCTCACCGTGAAGGTGGCCGACTGGGCCTCGCCAGACAGTCGCCCAGGCGGATGAGCTTGAGCGTGGTCACCGAGCCCTACAGAGCCCCGGAGTTATTCGCCGCGGGCCGACCGCAGAGTACACGCGGCGCCATAGACGCCTGGAGCTTGGGGCCGTGGATAGCGACGCGATGGAAGGCAAGGTGGTCTTCTTCATGCGCTCGGGGCTCTATTCCACGCTCGACATGATCGTGGGGCTCTTGCTCGAGTGTCCGGATCGTCCGAGGAAAACGCGACCGTGGCGCCAACAGAAATCAGCTGGTGCCCAACCTGATGAGCGCGAGCCCGCCAAGAGGGTCGCGCTGAGTCTCCTGGCGTTTCAGGCCAGCGAAAGGCTAACGGCGGAGGAGTTGTTAGAGACGCCGAGTGGATGGCGCCGCCCGCATGACCGAAGAGGAGAAGGCCACGGTGTTGGAACGATGCAAGAGTGCCGCGTGCAGTCAAGTGTGAAGTTACAGTGATGTTCTTTTGTCAAAATCATTCCTAAGTGAATCTATGTGAATCAACAAGCATGTCATACAATAAAAAGAACACGCCATCAATCAGGTTTTCTGAGGGTATTTATTTCATCACTCGGCAGCTTCACTACACGGTACATTTGCTGACTTACACATGCAGAACCGATGCATAAAACATCCTTTTCTTTTAGAGCCAGCTTAATAAAGCACAAAATCATCCTGTACTGTGTGATTGCATCTCACTGCAGTACAAAGTCCTAGTGTCTTATGGAATTACATCGCACAGCAGGCGGGTTTGTGTGTTGATTAAAAACAAGCGCTTATGGGCGGGTTGTAGTGATTAAAAAGAAACACATAGTGCACATAGTTCATGCTAGCATGGCAACAACGAGAGGGGGCATAGTATAGTAGGCGAGCATCGCAACGGCGAGGGTAGGAGCGCCGCTTTTTCCTCTCCAAGTCTGCCACTTCTCCAACTCTCTTGGCCTCAGCGTGGGTCGCCCGATCCTCCTGAGCACTGAAATGGGACAGAAGATGCGGTTAACTACCATCTAGCACGATGGATAAGTACGTGGCAGGTAGAAAGAAAGAAATAGGGAACGACGACGGTCACTCATGTTGTGGAGTTTCACGGACGCCCGCGACATCCTCCATGGTTTGCACATCAGGCACTTCGACGGGCGGGTCGCGAAAAATCCGGACACGGTGTTGTGATGCGGCAAGACGCAACAGTGACCAGCGCCAATGTCGCGAGCAGGAACGCAATCGATCAGCATTCTACGAGGTTCGCTGTGAAGATGACGATCCTCAGGGTCAGGCACACAGCTCTTGGGCTCTGGAAACGGATCTTGCTCTGCCTGGACTCTCTCCGCCTGCCCTTCTTTTAAAGACCAGGCCCCTGGGCGCATCTCACAAGGCCGCCCGTAAAAACCATGTGGGCTGACTATTGTGCAAAACCAAGCCCCCACACACCGGTCGGACGCTCTGAGTAGCGGTCGGACGGACCGGTCGGACGCTCTGAGGGTCGGTCGGACGCTCTCAGTAGCGGTCGGAGGCTGTGAAGGGCAGGCGGACAGAGCGGTCGGACGCCTGAGGAGAGGTCGACGCCTGAGTGGTGGTCGGACGCTCAGTGGCGGTCGGACGGCGGCGTCGGAGGCCCGGAGGGCGGTCGGACGGTGGCGCGGTCGGAGGCCCGTGGCGGTCGGCCGGACGCTGTCAGTGGCGGTCGGAGGCCCGAGGCTCCGGCGGTCGGACGCTGTCAGTGGCGGTCGGACGGACCGGTCGGAGGCCCGAGTGGCGGTCGGAGGGAGTGGCGGTCGGAGGCCCGAGTGGCGGTCGGACGCTGTCAGTGGCGGTCGGACGGCGGTCGGAGGCTCCGAGTGGCGGTCGGAGGCTCCGAGTGGCGGTCGGACGCTCAGTGGCGGGTCGGACGGGCGGGCTTAAGTTCTGAGGGGCGGCCGGAAATTTTCTGGCCTTGTCGGACGCTCAGTAGCGCTTTGGACGCCTGAGGGAAGGTCGGACGCCTGAGCAGCAGTCGGACGGACTAGGGGTGGAAATGTGCTTGTGTGAAACTGTTCCGAGTGGACTGTGACCACTTTTGACACAACACAATAAAGATTTTTGATGTGGGCTTTAGGTGTCCTGAATCAAAGACTCACACTGTGCGAAAGTTGCTTTCGAGGCTCCGAGTACAGGTCGGACGCCTCAGTGGAGGTCGGTCGCGGACCGGTCGGAGTGGCGGCGGTCGGAGGGTCAGTGGCGGTCGGAGGTGGCGAGGGCGGTCGGACGCTGTCAGTGGCGGTCGGACGGACCGGTCGGAGGCCCGAGTGGCGGTCGGAGGCGGAGGCCGAGTGGCGGTCGGAGGCGGTCGGAGGGGCGGTCGGACGCCTCAGTGGCGGTCGGACGGGCGGGCTTAAGCTCTGAGGGGCGGCCGGAAATTTTCTGGCCTTGTCGGACGCCTCAGTAGCGCTTTGGACGCCTGAGGGAAGGTCGGACGCCTGAGCAGCAGTCGGACGGACTAGGGGTGGAAATGTGCTTGTGTGAAACTGTTCCGATGACTGTGACCACTTTTGACACAACACAATAAAGATTTTTGACTCCATGTGGGCTTTAGGTGTCCTGAATCAAAAGACTCACACTGTGTCCGCTACTTCACAAAAAACACACAGAATGAGAAGGTCGGTCAGACGCTTCGAGTTGCTTTCGGAGGCTCCGGTACAGGTCGGACGCCTCAGTGGAGGTCGGACGGACCGGTCGGAGGCCCGCGGTCGGCGGTCGGGCGGTCGGAGGCGGTCGGACGGAGGGTCGGAGGCTTGTCGTGGCGGTCGGACGCCTGAGGGAAGGTCGGACGCCTGAGCAGCAGTCGGACGGACTAGGGGTGGAAATGTGCTTGTGTGAAACTGTTCCGATGACTGTGACCACTTTTGACACAACACAATAAAGATTTTTGTGGCGGTCGGATCGAGCTCGAGTGGCGGTCGGACGCAGTGGCGGTCAGTGGCGGTCGGAGGCCCAGTGGCGGTCGGCGGGTCGGAGGCCCGAGGTGGCGGTCGGAGGCTCCGAGTGGCGGTCGGACGCCTCAGTGGCGGTCGGACGGACGGGGCGGGGCTTAAGCTCTGAGGGGCGGCCGGAAATTTTCTGGCCTTGTCGGACGCCTCAGTAGCGCTTTGGACGCCTGAGGGAAGGTCGGACGCCTGAGCAGCAGTCGGACGGACTAGGGGTGGAAATGTGCTTGTGTGAAACTGTTCCGATGACTGTGACCACTTTTGACACAACACAATAAAGATTTTTGACTCCATGTGGGCTTTAGGTGTCCTGAATCAAAAGACTCACACTGTGTCCGCTACTTCACAAAAACACACAGAATGAGAAGCGGTCAGACGCTCAGTGGAGTTGCTTTCGGAGGCAGGTCCGAGTACGGAGGTCGGACGAGTGGCGGTCGGAGGCTCAGTCGGAGGTCGGACGGGCAGTGGTCGGAGGCCGAGGGGCGGCCGGAAATTTTCTGGCTTGTCGGAGGCGCCGAGGGAAGGTCGGACGCCTGAGCAGCAGTCGGACGGCTAGGGGTCGGAGGCTGTCGAGTGGCACAATAAAGATTTTTGACTCCATGTGGGCTTTAGGTGTCCTGAATCAAAAGGCGGTCGGATGGCTCGAAAGTTGCCGAGGCTCCGAGTACAGGTCGGACGCTCAGTGGAGGTCGGACGGACCGGTCGGAGGCTCCGAGTGGCGGTCGGAGGCTCCGAGTGGCGGTCGGACGCCTGGCAGTGGCGGTCTCAGTGGCGGACGGGCGGGCTCCGGTGGCGTCTCAGTGGCGGTCGGACGGGGGGCTGAGGGGCCGGAAATTTTCTGGCCTTGTCGGACGCCTCAGTAGCGCTTGGACGCCTGAGGGAAGGTCGGACGCCTGAGCAGCAGTCGGACGGACTAGGGGTGGAAATGTGCTTGTGTGAAACTGTTCGGCGATGACTGTGACCACTTTTGACACAACACAATAAAGATTTTTGACTCCATGTGGGCTTTAGGTGTCCTGAATCAAAAGACTCACACTGTGTCCGCTACTTCACAAAAAACACAGAATGAGAAAGGTCAGACGCTCGAAGTTGCTTTCGGAGGCCCGAGTACAGGTCGGACGCTCTCAGTGGCGGTCGGACGGAGTGGCGGTCGGTCGGAGGCCCGAGTGGCGGCGGAGGCTCCGGCGGACGCCTCAGTGGCGGTCGGACGGGCGGGCTGTTCTGAGGGGCGGCCGGAAATTTTCTGGCCTTGTCGGACGCCTCAGCAGCGCTTGGACGCCTGAGGGAAGGTCGGACGCCTGAGCAGCAGTCGGACGGACTAGGGGTGGAAATGTGCTTGTGTGAAACTGTTCCGATGACTGTGACCACTTTTGACACAACACAATAAAGATTTTTGACTCCATGTGGGCTTTAGGTGTCCTGAATCAAAGACTCACACTGTGTCCGCTACTTCACAAAAACACACAGAATGAGAAGCGTCAGACGCCGAAGTTGCTTTCGGAGGCCCGTACAGGTCGGACGTCACAGGTCGGACGCCTCAGTGGCGGTCGGACGGGTCGGAGGCTCCGAGTGGCGGTCGGAGGCCCGAGTGGCGGTCGGCGTCGGAGGGTCAGTGGCGGTCGGACGGGTCGGAGGGCCCGAGTGGCGGTCGGAGGCCCGAGCAGTGGGTCGGACGCCTCAGTGGCGGTCGGACGGGCGGGCTTAAGCTCTGAGGGGCGGCCGGAAATTTTCTGGCCTTGTCGGACGCTCAGTAGCGTTTGGACGCCTGAGGGAAGGTCGGACGCCTGAGCAGCAGTCGGACGGACTAGGGGTGGAAATGTGCTTGTGTGAAACTGTTCCGGCGACTGTGACCACTTTTGACACAACACAATAAAGATTTTTGACTCCATGTGGGCTTTAGGTGTCCTGAATCAAAAGACTCACACTGTGTCCGCTACTTCACAAAAACACACAGAATGAGAAGCGGTCAGACGCTTCGAAAGTTGCTTTCGGAGGCTCCGAGTACAGGTCGGACCTCAGTGGAGGTCGGACGGGTCGGAGGCTCGAGTGGCGGTCGGAGGCGTCAGTGGCGGTCGGAGGCGTCAGTGGCGGTCGGAGGCTCCGGAGTGGCGGTCGGAGGCCCGAGTGGCGGTCGGAGGCCCGGTGGCGGTCGGACGCCTCAGTGGCGGTCGGACGGGGGGGCTCTGAGGGGGGCCGGAAATTTTCTGGCCTTGTCGGACGCTCAGTAGCGCTTGGACGCCTGAGGGAAGGTCGGACGCCTGAGCAGCAGTCGGACGGACTAGGGGTGGAAATGTGCTTGTGTGAAACTGTTCCGGCGACTGTGACCACTTTTGACACAACACAATAAAGATTTTTGACTCCATGTGGGCTTTAGGTGTCCTGAATCGGACACTGTGTCCGCACAAAACACACAGAATGAGAAGCGGTCAGACGCTCGAGTTGCTTTCGGAGGCTCCGGTACAGGTCGGACGCCTCAGTGGAGGTCGTCGGACGGGTCGGAGGGGCTTCGGAGGCTGTCAGTGGAGGCTCTGAGGGGCGCCGGACTGGTCTTGGGCGGACGCGGTCGGACGCTCAGTGGCGGTCGGACGGGCGGGCTTAAGCTCTGAGGGGCGCCGGAAATTTTCTGGCCTTGTCGGGAAGACGTCTGAGGGAAGGTCGGACGCCTGAGCAGCAGTCGGACGGACTAGGGGTGGAAATGTGCTTGTGTGAAACTGTTCCGGATGACTGTGACCACTTTTGACACAACACAATAAAGATTTTTGACTCCATGTGGGCTTTAGGTGTCCTGAATCAAAAGACTCACACTGTGTCCGCTACTTCACAAAAACACACAGAATGAGAAGCGGTCAGACGCTTCGAAGTTGCTTTCGGAGGCTCCGGTACAGGTCGGACGCCTCAGTGGAGGTCGGACGGACCGGTCGGAGGAGTGGCGGTCGGAGGCCCGAGTGGCGGTCGGAGGCTCCAGTGGCGGTCGGAGGCCCAGTGGCGGTCGGAGGCTCCAGTGGCGGTCGGACGGACCGGTCGGAGGCCCGTGGCGGTGGCGGTCGGAGGCCCGAGTGGCGTCGGTCGGACGCCTCAGTGGCGGTCGGACGGGCGGGGCTTAAGCTCTGAGGGGCGGCCGGAAATTTTCTGGCCTTGTCGGACGCCTCAGTAGCGCTTTGGACGCCTGAGGGAAGGTCGGACGCCTGAGCAGCAGTCGGACGGACTAGGGGTGGAAATGTGCTTGTGTGAAACTGTTCCGGCGACTGTGACCACTTTTGACACAACACAATAAAGATTTTTGACTCCATGTGGGCTTTAGGTGTCCTGAATCAAAAGACTCACACTGTGTCCGCTACTTCACAAAAAACACAGAATGAGAAGCGGTCAGACGCTCGAAAGTTGCTTTCGGAGGCTCCGAGTACAGGTCGGACGCTCAGTGGAGGTCGGACGGACCGGTCGGAGGCTCCGAGTGGCGGTCGGAGGCCCGAGTGGGTGGCGGTCGGAGGCGGTCGGAGGCTGGCGGTCGGAGGAGTGGCGTCGGGTCGGCGGTCGTGGCGGTCGGAGGCCGGTCGGAGGCCCGAGTGGGTCGGAGGCTCCGAGTGGCGGTCGGACGCCTCAGTGGCGGTCGGACGGGCGGGCTTGCTCTGAGGGGCGGCCGGAAATTTTCTGGCCTTGTCGGACGCCTCAGTAGCGTTTGGACGCCTGAGGGAAGGTCGGACGCCTGAGCAGCAGTCGGACGGACTAGGGGTGGAAATGTGCTTGTGTGAAACTGTTCCGATGACTGTGACCACTTTTGACACAACACAATAAAGATTTTTGACTCCATGTGGGCTTTAGGTGTCCTGAATCAAAAGACTCACACTGTGTCCGCTACTTCACAAAAACACACAGAATGAGAAGCGGTCAGACGCTTCGAGTTGCTTTCGGAGGCCCGAGTACAGGTCGGACGCTCAGTGGAGGTCGGACGGACCGGTCGGAGGCCCGAGTGGCGGTCGGAGGCCCGAGTGGCGGTCGGGCGGTCGGAGGCTGAGGGGCGGCCGAAAGTGGCGGTCGGACGTCAGTGGCGGTCGGAGGACACAACACTAAAGATTTTTGACTCCAGTGGGCTTTAGGTGTCCGGAGTGTCCGACTTCACAAAACACACAGAATGAGGCGGTCAGACGCCGAGTTGCTTTCGGAGGTGGCGGTCGGAGGCTCCGAGTGGCGGTCGGAGGCCCGAGTGGCGGTCGGACGCTCAGTGGCTCAGTGGCGGTCGGACGGGCGGGCTCCGAGTGGCGGTCGGAAGTGGCGGTCGGACGCTCAGTGGCGGTCGGACGGGGGGGAGGGGCGGCCGGAAATTTTCTGGCCTTGTCGGACGCCTCAGTAGCGCTTTGGACGCCTGAGGGAAGGTCGGACGCCTGAGCAGCAGTCGGACGGACTAGGGGTGGAAATGTGCTTGTGTGAAACTGTTCCGATGACTGTGACCACTTTTGACACAACACAATAAAGATTTTTGACTCCATGTGGGCTTTAGGTGTCCTGAATCAAAAGACTCACACTGTGTCCGCTACTTCACAAAAACACACAGAATGAGAAGCGGTCAGACGCTCGAAGTTGCTTTCGGAGGCTCCGAGTACAGGTCGGACGCCTCAGTGGAGGTCGGACGACCGGTCGGAGGTGGAGGCGGTCGGAGGACAGGTCGGACAGTGGCGGTCTCAGTGGCGGTCGGACGGACCGGTCGGAGGGAGTGGCGGTCGGAGGCTCCGAGTGGCGGCGGTCGGACGCTCAGTCAGTGGCGGTCGGACGCGGGCTCTGAGGGGCGGCCGGAAATTTTCTGGCCTTGTCGGACGCTCAGTAGTCGCCTGAGGGAAGGTCGGACGCCTGAGCAGCAGTCGGACGGACTAGGGGTGGAAATGTGCTTGTGTGGTGACCACTTTTGACACAACACAATAAAGATTTTTGACTCCATGTGGGCTTTAGGTGTCCTGAATCAAAAGACTCACACTGTGTCCGCTACTTCACAAAAAACACAGAATGAGAAGGTCAGACGCTCGAAAGTTGCTTTCGAGGCCGGTACAGGTCGGACGCTCAGTGGAGGTCGGACGGACGGTCGGAGTGGCGGTCGGACGGTCGTGGCGGTCGGAGGCTCCGAGTGGCGGTCGGACGCCTCAGTGGCGGTGGCGGAGGGTCGGAGTGGCGGTCGGGCGGGCTCAGTGGCTCTCGGACGGGGGCTTAAGCTCTGAGGGGCCGGAAATTTTCTGGCCTTGTCGGACGCTCTCAGTAGCGCTTGGACGCCTGAGGGAAGGTCGGACGCCTGAGCAGCAGTCGGACGGACTAGGGGTGGAAATGTGCTTGTGTGAAACTGTTCCGGCGACTGTGACCACTTTTGACACAACACAATAAAGATTTTTGACTCCATGTGGGCTTTAGGTGTCCTGAATCAAAAGACTCACACTGTGTCCGCTACTTCACAAAACACACAGAATGAGAAGCGGTCAGACGCTCGAAAGTTGCTTTCGGAGGCTCCGGTACAGGTCGGACGCTCAGTGGAGGTCGGACGGGCCGGCGGAGGCCCGAGTGGCGGTCGGACGCTGTCAGTGGCGGTCGGAGGCCCGAGTGGCGGTCGGAGGCTGTCAGTGGCGGCGGAGTGGCCCGGTGGCGGAGGCCCAGTGGCTGTCAGTGGGTCGGTCGGGGCGGTCGGACGGCTGAGCAGCAGTCGGAGTAGGGGTGGGTCGGACGGACCACTTTTGACACAACACAATAAAGATTTTTGACTCCATGTGGGCTTTAGGGCGGAATCGGAAGGCAGACTCAGTCGGAGGCGGCAGGTCGGACGCCTCAGTGGCGGTCGGACGGAGGGGTGGGGCTTAAGGCTCTGAGGGGCGGAGGCCGGAAATTTTCTGGCCTCGGAGGCCCGAGTGGCGGTCGGACGCGGACGCTCAGTGGCGGTCGGACGGGCGGGGCTTTTGCTCTGAGGGGCGGCCGAAATTTTCTGGCCTTGTCGGGAAGGCGGACGCCTGAGGGAAGGTCGGAGCTGAGCAGCAGTCGGACGGACTAGGGGTGGAAATGTGCTTGTGTGAAACTGTTCCGGATGACTGTGACCACTTTTGACACAACACAATAAAGATTTTTGACTCCATGTGGGCTTTAGGTGTCCTGAATCAAAAGACTCACACTGTGTCCGCTACTTCACAAAAAACACAGAATGAGAAGCGGTCAGACGCTTCGAGTTGCTTTCGGAGGCTCCGAGTACAGGTCGGACGCCTCAGTGGCGGTCGGACGGACCGGTCCGGAGGTCGGACGGGCGGTCGGAGGCCCGAGTGGCGGTCGGACGCTGAGTCAGTGGCGGTCGGAGGCCCGAGTGGCGGTCGGACGCTTTTGTCAGTGGCGTCCTGAATCGGTCGGAGGCCGAGTGGGGTCGGAGGCTCAGTGGAGTGGCGGTCGGAGGCCCGAGTGGCGGTCGGAGTGGCGGTCGGACGCTCAGTGGCGGTCGGACGGGCGGGCTTAAGCTCTGAGGGGCGGCCGGAAATTTTCTGGCCTTGTCGGACGCCTCAGTAGCGCTTTGGACGCCTGAGGGAAGGTCGGACGCCTGAGCAGCAGTCGGACGGACTAGGGGTGGAAATGTGCTTGTGTGAAACTGTTCGGATGACTGTGACCACTTTTGACACAACACAAAAAGATTTTTGACTCCATGTGGGCTTTAGGTGTCCTGAATCAAGAGATCACACTGTGTCCGCTACTTCACAAAAAAAACACAGAATGAGAAGCGGTCAGACGCTCGAGTTGCTTTCGAGGCCCGGTACAGGTCGGACGCTCAGTGGCGGTCGGACGGACCGGTCGGAGGTCCGGCGGCGGTCGGAGGGAGGCGGTCGGACGCCAGTCAGTGGCGGTCGGAGGCCCGAGTGGCGGTCGGACGCTGTCAGTGGCGGTCGGACGGACCGGTCGGAGGCCCGAGTGGCGGTCGGAGGCTCCAGTGGCGGTCGGACGCTCAGTCAGTGAGGGGCGGCCGGAAATTTTCTGGCCTTGTCGGACGCTCAGTAGCGTTGGACGCCTGAGGGAAGGTCGGACGCCTGAGCAGCAGTCGGACGGACTAGGGGTGGAAATGTGCTTTGTGAAACTGTTCCGATGACTGTGACCACTTTTGACACAACACAATAAAGATTTTTGACTCCATGTGGGCTTTAGGTGTCCTGAATCAGAGAATCACACTGTGTCCGCTACTTACAGAAAAAACACACAGAATGAGAATCGGTCAGACGCGAAAGTTGCTCCGAAGGTCGGGTCGAGGCTCAGCGTCGGACAGTCGGACAAAGGGGTCGGACGCCTGCCAGTGGCGGTCGGACGACTCAGTAGCGGTCGGACTTTTGAGTGGCAGTGGGTCGGACGGTTTTCACCACAAAGTGGCGGTCGGGCGGAGGCGGGTCGGAGTAGCGGTCGGAGGCTACTCGAGGGCAGGACGGGCGCGAGTGGCCGACAGCGGTGAGGCTCAGTGGCCCTCGGACGCCCAGGGGGTCGGACGGGCGCTCCGAGCTGAGGGGCGGCCGAAATTTTCTGGCCTTGTCGGACGCCTCAGCAGCGTTTGGACGCCTGAGGGGGTCGGACGCTGGAGCAGTCGGACGGACTAGGGGTGGAAATGTGCTTTGTGAAATTGTTCCGGATGACTGTGACCACTTTTGACAGAACACAATAAAGATTTGACTCCATGCGGGTTTTTAGGTGTCCTGAATCCTGAGACTCTCACTGTTTTCGACTTCACAAAAAAACACACAGAATGAGAATCGGTCGGACGCCCGAGTGGCGGTCGGAGGCTCAGCGGCGCTCCGCCCCCGAGGGTCGGCTAATGGGACAGGTCGGAGGCTCTGAGCTGTGACAGGTCGGAAGATTTCATGGGCTTTAGGGCTGAATCCAGGACGGACTGGTCGGACGCCTGAGAGGCGGTCGGACGCTCAGTAGCGGTCGGAGGCTCAGCGACAGCGGGCGGGTCGGACTGAGGCGGTCGGGCTCAGTAGCGGTCGGACTCCAGTGAGGGGCGGACGGACGGTTTCTGGTCGGTCGGAGGCTCAGTAGCGCTCGACTCTCTGAGGGCAGGACGGGCGCCCGCAGCGGTCGCGCAGCTCAGTGGCCCTCGCGCCCCGAGGGTAGGACGGGCGCTCAGTGGCCCTCAGTGGGCGCCCGAGGTTCGGCTAGTTGGACATGTAAGGGGTGGGAATGTGCTTTTGTGAAAGTTTTCCCATTACTGTGACCACTTTTGACAGAACACAATAAAGATTATTGACTCCATGCGGGTTTTTGGTGTCCTCAATCCTGAGACTCACACTGTGTTTTTCACTCACACAAAAAAACAAACAGAAAGAGCAGCGGTCGGTCTTTCCGAGTGGCGGTCGGAGGCTCTGAGTACAGGTCGGACGCTCTGAGTTGCGGTCGGACGGACCGGTCGGACGCCTGAGTTGCGGTCGGACGGACCGGTCGGACGCTCTGAGTGGTGGTCGGACGCCTGAGTAGCGGTCGGACGGTATGAGGAGCGGTCGGAGGCTCTTTAGCGGTCGGACGCCTGAGTAGCGGTCGGACGCCTGAATGTCGGTCGGACGCATCGTCGGACGCCTTGAGTGGCGGTCGGACGCCTCAGTAGCGGATTGTTTAAGCAACGGTCGGCGGTCAGGAGGGGTGGCGCTTTGACTGTCTCAACAGAGGGGAGGTGAGATGGATACGGGCGTTAGATATACCACGGAGCCACCCGCTCCCAGGTGCCTCTATTCTGTGACCAGGAGAGAAGGATAGATTCTCAGCGCCTTTTCATTTCTCTATCCATAGGTTCGTGAGACATCAACTCGACAAAAAGACAGCAAGATATGGCTCCGCTGACGCTTTGGATTCTACTGTCTATCTCTTTCCTGGTTTCTACCTCTGAAGTCTCTGAAGAAAATATCACAGCTGAAATTGACAAACTGTCACTCTGCCGTGTCATGTTCCCCAAAACCGCCCTGTCTTGATTCTGGAGTGGGTCAGAGCCGACCTGGGCACGGAATACGATTTTTTTGAGGGACGATCAGCCCGATCCAGAAAACCAGAACCCATCTTTTACTTAATCGTGCAGCTGAAGGACCAAACATGAAAAATGGTGACCTATCTTTGGTCCTGAAGGATGTGACCATCGATGACAGGGGAAAATACGAGTGCCACATCGCCCTGGTTGGAGCAAACCGCTGCAAGAGAGCAAGTTTTGACACGGAGCCCATCAAAATCATCCACCTGGAGGTCCGGCAACCAGGTCTCAAAGGAGAAGAACCTGGCGATGCAGCAAACCGCCGAGGACGTGTTGGACTTGTGGTTGGTTTGACTACTCTTGCCACGTTGCTCGTGCTTGTAGCGGCATTTGGGGTTGTGATCTTTAGAAATTGCCAAGTTTCCAAAAAGCCAACTTCCTTCCAGTTTTCTGTGGATGAAGAATTTAGACTGCAGTAGCATTAAAATCTCCCAAATGAGCTTTTATGAAACTGTTCCGATGACCGTGACCACTTTTGACATTCTGTTGTAACACAATAAAGATTTCTAATTCTCTGCTGGTTTTTGACGCCCTGAATCCAGCAACTCACACTGTGTTTTATCACTTCACAAAGAAAAAAAAAACGCAATAAAATAAAAACATATTCTACAAACAACAACCTTTATTCAATGCAAGTGACACACACACAGTTTTCACAGGTAAAACAAACAAGCCTACATGAATTTACACACAAACTAAAACCAATCCCGGTCCTCCGGGCAGGTTCTCAAACAGTGCGACTCGGTGCGGTGAATTCGCAACACCTAGTTGGATAGGGCGCCGGTACAGTCCATAGTCGCCCCAAATAGAACCCGAGAGAGCATGGGTTTATTCCATCGGTAGTAATAGATGTGACTTTCCGTGACTTTCCGCGACTTCGTGTTGATCAAACACAGGACGCTGCTGCCACGCTTATCCGTGGAATGGATGCAGCTCCTCGCCGGCGAGGAGCCCGCCAAGAGAGGAACCCGGTCGAAGAGAGAGGCGAAGCCCGGTCGAGGCGAGGAGCCCGGAGAGGCGAGGAGCCCGGTCGAGGCGAGGAGCCCGGTCGAGAGAGGAACCCGGTCGAGGCGAGGAGCCCGGTCGAGGCGAGGAACCCGGTCGAGGCGAGGAACCCGCCGAGGAGAGGAGCCCGGTCGAGGCGAGGAGCCCGGTCGAGGAAGGAACCCGGTCGAGGCGAGGAGCCCGGTCGAGGCGAGGAACCCGGCCGAGGCGAGGAACCCGGCCGAGGCGAGGAGCCCGGTCGAGGCGAGGAGCCCGGTCGAGGAGAGGAACCCGTCGAGGCGAGGAGCCCGGTCAAGAGAGGAACCCGGTCGAGGCGAGGAGCCCGGTCGAAGAGAGGAGCCCTCGGCGAGGATCCCGGTCGGCGAGGAGCCCGCCAAGAGAGGACCGGGCGATACCCAATCGCAGCTAGCTGAGGAGGCGCCGTGGACGAGGATGGGGATGGCGAGGGACAATGTGGTTCGAGACGGTCATGGTTGTAAAGGCATCTGCTGCCCTTAAAACACTTCCCAGCCCGCGGTTGAAGTACGCGCAAGGCATCCTGTTCATGAGACTTCTGTGTTTGGCGACGAGGCTCCGCTTTCTCCGACCGGTTTCCACCCACCCACCAGAGGGCACGAAAAGAGTGACTCGGTCCTACATTCGGGACAGGTATTCGACTGGGCATGCTTTATCTTCCGCCACGAGCGCATGCAGGCCAGGCAGTAGCAGTGGTCGCAGTTGGGCAGGATCGCAAGACGCGCTCTGAGACGTGGGTCTTTTCCACATTTTCCAGGCACACGCCGCACATCTTATCCATCCTGCGCCTCCCTTAAACATCGGGTTCGAACCGCAAGCCCACGAGGCCCCGAGATTTTGAGCGACGCGCCACATTCCTTGCACTTCTCTGGAACCTCGGTCTAATGAGCGAGCAAGCAGATGTTGTGCTTGCCGGGTATGAACGAATGCACGGGTCTCGCGAGAGGTCGGTTTAAGAATCATTGCTTCTTAGACACGCCTTGATTTAGGCTCGCCTCAATTGTCGGTCGCCATCTCCTTCCTCCAAGCCCCAAGACGAGGGCCCGCCGATCTCAGTAGAGGTCGCCTCCGCCTCGCCGTTGGAGTCGAGCAGCCGCCATTCCGCTCTCGGACGCGACTCTCTGAGATTTTCCGCCTTGTCTGGAACGATTTGGACTCCTGCGACACCTGACTCCCCTGTGTCCCGGGATGTAAGGGCGGTAGAGCTGCTGCAGACGCCGGGCGTGCTTTTTGAGGCGCCTCGCGGTCTTCGTGGGCCGTGGTACCGGTAGCGCCGAGTCCCGGCGGGGAGAGTGACAGCTGAACTGCTGCTGCTGTTGCTGTGGCAGATGTTGTTGCTCTGGCGCGCTGTTCTCCGCGCGCGCACGAAGAGGGGGAGCGGGCGCTGTTGCTCGAGCGCGCCCATCGGAAAGGAAAGTGGGAGGCCGGCTGTTCCCAAACGGAGAGCGAGGCCCGCGCGCACGCTGGTATCCGAGCGTTGTCGAGCGCAGGCGCGCGCGGACGGGTAATTCGTGCACACCCTGCCGGTCACCATCCAAGCTTCGGTATGTCTATCAACGCGCCGGTTTATCGTGACAGCTTCCACAGGCAGAGTGCCTCGTGGCATCGAACTCACGCGTCCGGGAAGCTTAAGCTCACGCAGTAGCGAAACAACAGGTACACGAGTACCTGGCAAGCTTGCGAGGCTCTCTCGCAATGGCCTCGGTACAGGGGAGCCCGAGCGCCCGCGGCTTCTGCACTGGTCCGTGCAGGGATTCCAGGTCCTCGAGGTATACGACAGAGTGTCCGCCTCCTCCACATGTCCCTGATTAGCTCTAGGCTCTTCTGGAGGCCAACTGCGCCTCCGATGAATGCGCCGCCTTGCAGCAACCCAGTGGCAGGCGCGCCGCGACTATCAGGCACTCGAACAGCGACCGACGCGCAGTCGGGAGAAGGCGATATCCCGCGGCGGACCGCGCCATTCATTTTTGTATTTAACTACTACGCCGATCGGCGACGCCGGGCGGAAGAGATGAGACGAGGGGATGGAGCCCAAGGACTGCCTGGAGAGGCTCATGGAGCTGGTGGAAGCCCACCACCTCTATCACGTTAAGACGTTAGATCGAGATGACGCGCGAGGCGTGCTCAGGTGGATGGGAGCCGGGAGCGCCGCCGACGCGCCCGCCGCTCCCGACGAGGACGCCGCCTCGTGGCTGAGCGCCAGCGACCGAACGGAGGAACCGGGACAGCTCGAGATAATAACGCGCATAGACGCCGAGCCGAACCTGGAGGGGAAAGAGCGCCTGGTGGTGTGCATAGAAAGGCGGAGAGGTGAGGTGAGAGCCTTGTGGCACCGCGGCTCGCTGGTGCTGTTCGATGTGATCGCGCCCGCGCCGTGAGGAATTTGTGCGGCGAGGCGCCGCCTCCTTGTGCAGAGAGTTGAAGGGCAAAATGCCCCGTCAGCGCCGCCTTCGCCGAGTTCGCCGCACGACGCGCCTCGTGGCGATGCTCGCAAGCAGGCTTCGCCCGTGCTAAACGCCTCGCGCCCAAGAGTTACGACACGGTGCGCCCAAGACACCGATGACGGTAGCGGACGGCTTTGCTCGAGCACTGCCCCAAAGCTGCGATCGTGAAGTCCTCGCGTGGACGCTTATACACCAAGGTGAACGAGATGCTGCTAAACCACAGGCGGAGCGGATCCGAGCTGGAGCGCGGGAGGACGGGACGACGCCGACATAGGGCCGCTGCCCGCGGACCGGGTGCCGATTGGGCCGAGGTGGGTTCGGGCGTGACCGCGCGGCTCGGGCGCGCCTGGTGGCCAAGGTCAATCTGTTCCCAGAAATGGTGGACTGGAGCGCGCCCTTCGGAACGACGAGTTCCAGCGGTACGCCACGCCGCTTCACAGATGGAGGAGATCCTGACCGGGTGTCGATAAAACACCCGAACGCAGCGCGACGCTCGGGGCTTTTGGTGCGAGGCCCCGGCACGGACTGGGAGGGAGAGCCGTGGCCGTGATGGAGATGGCCGCGGTTTCTGCACGAAGTTCGCTTTGCTCATGGACCGAGACACGAGATACGTGCCCCTGGTGGAACTGGACACCCTGAACGCGCTGGACTACCTGCGAGGGAGAGCCATGCAGCACAGGGACATCACGCACAGGAACATACTGGTGTGCCGGGCAAACGGCAGGAAGCCTATGTCAGTGAGTTTCAAGATCAGCGATTTCGCACCGCTGCGGCAACTTCTCCACGCCGGATCAACCCCGGGCACGCGATCAACAGGGCACCCGAGGTGCTGTGGTGCCTGGAGGCGACACCGACCGATGTCTTCAGCTGGTACCGCGTGATGTGGAGCTGTACAGCGCACGCCTTTGGTAGGTTACAGGGCGGAGGATCGCCAGCGAGGCTTCTGCAGGAAGACCTACGCAAAAACCTCTCGAACTGGTCGGCGCGGTACACTCCGCGGAACGAGGACGCGCTTAGGTCCGAGTACATGAAAGGCATACATGCAGAGGAGCTGTGGCGCAGGTACAGCAACGCGAGGCCCTCCGCCTCCGCCATACTGGAGAAGCTTTCAGAGTCAGCGAGGACGACGACGCGCCCCGGACGGATCGAGAATTCATCGCTGGGACCGCTTCTGCATCACGCTGTTCCCCAGGAGAGGTACTCGCCTCCGAGTTGCTGTCTCTCCCCAGGTATCGTGACTTTACAGGCGGACGCGAGCCCTCCCGAGATCCCCTCAAGCAACAATCCCGCTGTCCGTGAGCGGTGAGTACAGGGCTACCGACGCCGTGATTTCAGACGACCGCGCGCCAAAGGCACTCCTGACCAGACGAAACTCGGCCGGTGACCCGCACAGACACACGGACAAGGAGTTCTACGGGTCGACGCATGAGACTGGCCCCGCCGCATCCAACCCTACGCTGCGGTACGCGAGCAAAGCCAGTTCGCTCGCCGGACGAGGCGCCGCGGAAACGCAAGGCTGAGCTTCGAGAGGAAGCGGCGCGCGCAAAGTGTATGTCGCTGGCTCGTCCGACGCCCCGACGCGGCCTCAGGGACAACGGTCCGATCCTGTCAGCCTCGTTGAACCGGAGAGCTCCCGTCCGGTGGAAAGCCGCCACGAGCTCGGAGATCGGGCCTCTCGGCATCTTAGGACAACCGCCGTGGAACGAGCAGCTGCGGACGAGCGAGCTGGGCCATCTGCGAGGAAGAGGGCCGAAAAGACACAGCATTTGTGCCGCAGAGAAGACTCTGAAACCTCGCTCGCCGCGCCGAGCGGAAACGATTGCCGGTTCCGCAGTGGCCAGCGACGCTGCGGCGCACCGAAGCGGTGCCCCGACGGAACCGGCTGCGGTCGAGGAGCCGCAATCTCGTGTCTTCGCCAAGGGTCGGATGCGGAGAGCGGCAGGCGAAATCGACACGGGATGGCGATCCTGGTCAGAGGAACGGAAAACGAAGAGGCTATGTTCATGGAGAACGCCGCCGAAGTGTCGCAGACGCTGACCGAAATGCACCCGGCATATTTGCGGCCCCAGTCGGGCCTGTGCAAGTGTTCGCGAGCGACGGGTGGTCGTGGTTCCAGCACGCGCGCGCTGCTGCTGAAAGACTGCACGCCCGCTCGGAGTGGACGCCGCCTCAACCCCTCACCGAAAAGAGAGGTTTGTCGCCCAGGTCCTTCTACTGCTTCGCGAGGCGCTGCTCTCCAAGTGCTTGCCCGCACGCCGTTGGACCCGAGAAACTTGCTGATCTGCCAAGGGGCCGGGTGATCGACGCGTGGGATATCTCAGCAGGCACTTCAGGAAAGGGGGACCTCTCGTAGGGGAGTGCGGCGAGGCCGCGTAGAGCTCTGCGCCGACATCGCGACAGACGCCTACCCGTACAACCTTAGGGGCCTGGCTCAGGCGCGCGCGAGGCCAGGCCTCGACGGGGAGCTGGCTGACGCGCTGAACGCCGCGATAGAAAGCCTGGGCGATACGGCGACGAGAGGATCGGCGCCCGGATAGACTCACTCTAGATCAGGGGCTGTATTTCACATTCAAGGAGTACACCGCCGAGATACCGACCTGGCTGGCTGAGGCGGCGAGGGCTCGATCTGGAAACTGGACGACGAGGGCGCCGACGCCGGAGCCAGACTGCTGGTTTACGGCACCCTCCGCGCGCTAGAGGAGACCAGGCAGACCCGGAGTCGCCGAGATGCGCGCGCTCAACGCGTGATCAGAAACCTGGTGCTGAGGCTAAAAGCCAAGGTCCTCGGAGAGACGAGGCTCAAATCGCCGCGTTGAACTGCACGAGCGCACCGCCAAAGTGACAGTGAACAGGTCCGCGCTGACCGGTGTCTCCGGGTGGACGAGCTGGACCGCGCGAGGCTGCAGTTTTGCGAGCAAGGCAAGTGCTACATGCACGACGCCAATCCAGGCTCTTCGTTGATTCCTCAAATGGGCTCCTGTCATAATGTTCTCTAAACACATGAGGACGGGACCCCGCGTGAGCTCAGCGTGGAATACTACAAGGTCGTAATCCTGCTAGTCTTACTGGAGAACACCAGAAGCCTGACTTCTCTGATTGACTTGTTCAAAAGGGTTTCGCCAGCGGCGCCGACTGCAACTTCTAGGGGGGGACAGGACCGCGAACGACAAAGAGATCGCAGTGTAAAAAAGATCCGTGACATGTGAAATGCATAATGCAATATACCCAATGTAGTAGGCCTACCCTGCGCAAAAGCTCAGGGTTTATCTGTACGACCTCATGTTATTGTGTTGCATGTAATAAACTGAACAAACCTCACAGTCACATCCAATTTGTCCTTTTCTTTTCTCTGAGCTGATCCGCAAATAAAACGCACACAGATAAAACATTTTGTATTTTCAGCTTTATTTCTGTGATCCACAAGACATGCTAACACACAGAGAGAGAACGAGAGATTCTCAAACCTTCTCTGAGCTAGTAAAAAACTAAACTGCTGGTCCCAAACATTTTTGCTTGGCGTCTTTTCCCGCCACAGAGAATATACAGAGGGTTGCTAAGAGGTGGCGTGAGGCCGGGTTCCTCGACGCCGGCTGTAGTCTTCTTCCATTGGGATGCATGCACGCCAGTGCCAATTCCTCTAAATATCTTGTCAGTTTGTGTCTTTGGGACCATGGGCACGCTGTGCCCTTTTGGGTCGCCGGTGGTAGAAGATCTATCTATCTATCTATCTATCTATCTATCTATCTATCTATCTGTCTGTCTCTCTCTCCTCCTCGATTAAAATCACATCATAATGACACAGGCGCGCGCCCCCGGTGGAACCGCGCCGCTATCGACCCTCCGCTCGCGCGCCGCGTGTCCGGCGCCCAAGATTCGATTCGACTCTATGCCGCCTTTTCCCACCCTTCCTCGACACCCGGTCGGAGTCCGAGCTCGATCGAGACTGCTGCCGGAGAACGGCGGGGCCCGTGAGGGACGAGGGACGGCGTCTCTCGCCTCCTCGCTCGCCCGATCTCACCGGCTCCCTCTTGTCAACTCGCCACGCCGCCTCCTCACGAGGCTGGGTTCTCTCGCACTCCTTGGTTTCGCCAGTAGCTGTCAGTTTGGGCGCCGCCCCCGCCCTCGCTTTCGCTCTTCTTTGCGAGCAGGGCCCGTGGTCACACTCACCGCCGCTTTCTGCGCTCAGATTTGACTTCGTGGTCACTCGACCAGGCGCGCCCGAGCCGCTTTGCCGCCTTCCCGATGCACCGAGGTATCCGCGAGATTCGCCTCGCCACTTGACGCACTGCTCGTGACGGGTGCTCTTTAGGTCGATCGGTTGAGGCGGTGAGCTGCGCCGAGGTTCTCCTCGACACGCACGCCTTTCTGTTTCCTGGACGGAGAAGAGTCGGTTGAGCGTGTCACGCCTGAGGGAGACGACTGGGTCCGGCGATAGGGACTCGATTTTATCTGGTCCCCTTCCTCCTTGCTGTTTTTTTTGGAGACTGCCGCCACGCCCGACGGTTTTGTGGGCGCCCAGCTTCTTTTACGCTTTGACGAAGAGAAATGTTTGCGACCTAGAGATTTATACGCCGCTGCCGCGGATTTGATCCCAGGCCCTCTGTTGCCGTGGGACGACGCGGGTTCCTTGCCACGCATCGGGCGCTTGACCACTTTGTGGGCCGCGCTGGGGCTATCTCGCTTCTTCACGCTTGCTAGGCCTCCAGATCCTCCTTCTTCCCGCCGGACTCGCCTGCGCGCCGGAGTCGTCCAAGAAAACGCGCTTATATCTCGCCCGGCGCCTTGTCGCGCGGTCAGCGCCCCGTGATGGGCCCGGGTAATCGCCGCCATCCTCGGATCCCGAATAGAATCCGCGCTGACGAGGGTCGCCCGCCACACTCCGCTTTTTCTTCTTCCTCCGAGCCCTCTCACTTTTTGTCTCTTTGTCGCATTGTAACAGGCATCGCCTCCGCTGCTGCCGCCGCCATCGCCGCCGCTGCTTTTTCGCCGCTGCTACCCGCTTCGAGGGGACCGCCGCCTATGAAGTCGCCGCTGTAATCGTTTCGCCCTGACTGCTCCCGGATTCGCCGCCTCGGTCCGCGGTGGCGACCAGGTTCTCGCCCGACACCCAGCTCCATCTCGCCAGAATCCTCGACCTCTTCGCTACTCGCTTCCTCGGCTTCGCCAGGAACACGCCTCCATCCTGTCTCGATCTCGCCAGACGAGCGCCCCGGGCCCGAAACCGCTCGTGATCGCTTTGGCGAAACGATGCTTGGTGGGTCCGCCCGCCGACGAGGCATCTGTCCTCCTTTCGCGCCGACGCCCTTCCCCGAGGCTCCGACTTCCATGCGCCAGCTTGGCGCTTTTTCCCTGGATGATAACGCCGCGCCCGAGCGCCGCTACGGGTCTCGATTTTTTTCAATTCAGACGTAGCGGAGGAAGCCGCTCTGTGGCCAGAGAACGTTGACGCTCCTCGCGGGCCGCGTGAGACAAACGGCGCCGGCTTTGTCGGGAAAGGCCAAGAGAGCCTTCTCGCTCCACCTCTCAGTAGACAGCGAGTCCAAACGGTCAATTAGGGCTGCGCTGAGTTGATCCTCAAGCCCCGCTTTCTGAGCGTGATCACCACACCGCTGTTGTTAGCGACCCACCCCAGGATGCCGGAGTGGGCTCTGTTCAGCAAGGTCTCGCCCAATCTCAGGAGGGCGCACACCGCCTCTCCGCCTCTCGCTGCTCAACCAAGGGTCGCCATTAGCAGAGTGGACATGTTTTTGATCCAGTGAGATGCCGGGTCGCCTCGGGGTCACGACAGAACACTCGGGACGGAAGAGGTCCTCCGAGAGTGCTGTCGACGCCACGCCCCCCTCGCTCGTCCGCCCCGCTGTTGTCACCCTTCCCTTGGCACACGGCGCTGCCACGCCGAGCTCCCGCGGCTCTGGAGACGCCGACCGGGTTCTCCTGCCTCGAGTCAGAGGAGCTGTGAGAGGGGTCGTGGCTCTGCTGTCGCCTCCGGGCGGCTGTAGCTTCTTGAGCTTGTTGTGGTACACGCGGAGCTTCAGGAAAAGAACTTTCACGTTGGCGCACACATCCTTATCCTTCGCCGAGTCGCCTTGCTCAGGGTGTACCACATTTTCTGAATCTTGTTGATGTCTCACGGGGCTGTCGCGTGAGCATCTCCCAAGACTCGGGCGGCTTTAGACGCCGTGACGCCCGAGTGCCCCCTTTCATTTTTTTTTGCCGTAGAGGGCCACCAGATCAGCCAGGGACATGCGACCTTCCTCATCTGAGCGGATATGAGACCGGCGCGCTTGTTTTGCACAACCGCAAACTCCGGGTCCGAGGCGATTCGCGCCGGAACCTGAGATAGTCGCGCACTCTCGATGGGGCAGTAGAGGAGCTCTGCCACAGGGAACGCGCCGAATCCTTCCTCCATCAACGCGATGGCCAGTTCCGCGACCGATCATCGTGGGATTCAAATCTTGCTCGCCACGTGTCTCGCAAGCCGTTGCACCACGCGCCCGGTTCACGCGCTTGGTGAACGCCGCCAGCGCGACTGCTGTATGTCTTGGCACATTTCCCGCCCGGAGATGAACGTGTTCTACCCAGGTCCTGGAGGGTCTCGCCCAACAGCTCATCAGCTCTCCGCTGCCCTTCACGCAGCTGCGCTTCAGGGCCCTGTAGAAACCCAGCGTGGTAGACACGCACAGTTCACGATGTTTTCCTGATCCTTCCGCAGGGAGACGACGGGAGGAGGTTGCCGCGCTTCCCGCCGAGGACCTTGCTGCTGCGCCTGAAGTACACCAGGCGAGCCTCACCGCAGCCCTTGTCGTACTCAAAGCGCGCCAGGTCGCATTTGACCTGGCTTTCGCCAAACAGTCCGCGCTGGCCTCGCTTATTCTTGTCGCGCCGAGCCTTCGTCCGAGGTTCGGGCACGCAACACATGGGCTGTATCTCTTCCAGGTGAGAGGCCAGCGATCGTGCTCACTCTGCTCGTGCCCACCCGGGGATCCTGCCTCGTCCGAAATGAGAAGCTGGCACGATTGTATTTGTCGGAAAGAAGGCGCGAGTGCTCACGCGCGTGGGCATCTCCAGGGTCATGTCCCAAAAGTCGAACATGGTGCCCGCGATCTCTCTCAGGAGCTTCAGGCTCTTGACTCCCGGTGCGAAGAGCACTTCTTGCACAAAGTACGATCTCCTGCTGTCGCTTCGCTCGGATGACCACGCTGTAGGTGCCCACCATCGATCTCCTGGCATCGTGAACGACCAGGTTGTGCTTCTCGGAGTACTGGGTGACCACTGGTATCACCGCGCGCTTTTTCGGCGATTCCTAAGCTCCTCGCTCGGGAGGTAGTACGCGTGTAGTTCCCGTGATATCAGCAGCACGTGCTTGAGACCGCCCTGTCCGCGTAGCGACGGACCCGAATTCGCTTCCTCCCAGTACCTCCACTAGGTCCATGAGGGCCAGCAACAGCGACCGAGAGGGTTTCTGACGCAGCGCCGGCCTCCTTTATCACCTCCCTCTGATTTTCTTGTACACAACCTGAGGTCGGCATCTCTTCTCCTCGGCCGGCAGTCTCCGCGCCCAGTCTACCATCATGTCTCTCACCGCCTCAAACAATCCTCGCGAGTCTAGGCAGGCGTAGGCCTCTCCGTGACCATCCTCCGAGTACCACTCGGGATTCCTTGACACTACGAACTTCGCACGAGGGCCATCGCTGTCCTCGACTGAGACCGCCGCTTGATCGGTGGGTCTGGGGAGTCTCGGTGTAGGTCTCACCTTACAGGGGTTGCAGAGCAGGCCCCTTTGAGTGAGAGCAAGTTCCCGTTAGTGTCCGCCTTTGTATTTGTGGAGCCAAAAACTCCCAACTCCTCTGATGGCTTAGAATTCCCAGGAACTCTGCCTTTATCTGTCACGCGCAGCCACGTCCGACCAAACCCCAGGCTAAATCTGAGTACAGACAGCTCTTATGTAGATCCCTTCAATGGAACTGAAAAGAAACCAAGAAAATCTCCCCTCAACCTACCCCACAGAAACCGGGTCCGACCGCCTCCCAAAGCCTCCGACCGTACACAAAGCATCCGACCGCTCTCAAAGCCTCCGACCGCCTCCGGCCTCCGACTGGCCTCCGACTGCCTCTCAGAGCGTCCGACTGGCCTTTCAAAGTCTCCGACCGCTCTCAAAGCCTCCGACCGCTACTCAAAGCTCTCAAAGCCTCCGACCGCTCTCAAAGCCTCCGACCGCTTTCTCAAAGCCTCCGACCGCGCCTCTCAAAGCCTCCGACCGCTCTCAAGCCTCCGACTCAAAGCCTCTCAAAGCCTCCGACCGTTCTCAAAGCCTCCGACCGTCTCAAAGCCTCCGACCGCTCTCAAAGCCTCCGACCGCTCTCAAAAGCCTCTCAAAGCCTCCGACCGTACACAAAGCCTCTCCGACGACCGCTTCAAAGCCTCTCAAAGCCTCCGACTCCGACTCAAAGCCTCCGACTGTACACAAAGCCTCCGCGCTTCAAAGCCTCTCAAAGCCTCCGACCGCTCTCAAAGCTCAAAGCCTCCGACCGCTTTTTCCGACTCAAAGCCTCCTCAAAGTCCGACCGGTACACAAAGCCTCCGACCGCTCTCAAAGCCTCCGACCGCCTCAAAGCTCCTCCGACCTCTCAAAGCTCCGACCGCTCTCAAAGCCTCCGACCGCTCTCAAAGCCTCCGCCTCTCAAAGCCTCCGACCGCTTCTCAAAGCCTCCGACCGCTCAAAGCCTCCGACCGCTTCTCTCAAAGCCTCCGACCGCTTCTCAAAGCCTCCGACCGCCTCTCAAAGCCTCCGACCGCTTCTCAAAGCCTCCGACCGCCCCTCAAAGCTCCGACCGCTCTCAAAGCCTCCGACCGCTTTCTCAAAGCCTCCGACTTCTCAAAGCCTCCGACCGCTCTCAAAGCCTCCGACCGCTTATCAAAGCCTCCGACCGCTCTCAAAGCCTCCGACCGCAAAGCAAAGCTCCGACCGCTCCGACGCCTCTCAAAGCCTCCGACCAAAGCTCTCAAAGCCTCCGACCGACCTTTTCAAAGCCTCCGACCGTACACAAAGCCTCCGACCGTCTCAAAGCCTCCGACCGTACTCAAAGCTCCGACCGCCTCTCAAAGCCTCCGACCGCTCTCAAAGCCTCCGACCGTTCTCAAAGCCTCCGACCGCTTGTCTACACAAAGCCTCCGACCGCTTGTCAAAGCTCCGACTGCTACACAAAGCCTCCGGTACACAAAGCTCCGACACAAAGTACACAAAGCCTCCGACCGCTATCAAAGCCTCCGACCGCTCTCAAAGCCTCCGACCGCCTCTCAAAGCCTCCGACCGCTCAAAGCCTCCGACCGCTCTCAAAGCGCCCGACCGTACAGAAAGCCTCCCACCGCTGCCCAATTCAATATAACTTGCTCAGAGTGGACTCTGTGAGGAGGGTTTCGAGTGCTCAAAACGTGTTGATGCCTTTGCGGCAAAAAGAAGACAGCTCATCGTGCCTTCTCTCAAGCACTGTTTGCGCTTAGATTTCTTTTAAGAAAACCAGAAGACTGAAGGCTCAGACATGGTTCGCATAACGATATCGATCAGGTGGATCTGGACCACGTTAGGTTTCAGTCCACTGAAGACATCCTGCATTGGTACGTGACGAGATGGCATCACTGTTCGCAGAGCGCGCACAAGACTTAACTGTAGTGCTTCTGGAGTGTAAGCAGGACACGGACATGGTCCCGCTTTCAAAAACGTTGTCGATTTCATGCAGCGCAATTGGGCGAATCAAAGGTTCACGAATGATGTGGGAACAGACGGAAAACGACTCGATCCATGTTGGAAATCGCCCCTCCTACAACGCCAATAACAGAATCTCATTGTGGAATGTCGACTCGCGAACGATCGGGTTTCAGCACGGAGGCGTTGGAGACTGTCAAGCTCATGGTGGACTGTTTTTGGACGAGTTCCAGGGGCGAACTTCACCATAGTGGATCCCGAGACCGACTTCAAGCTTCGACCCCACATGTGAGTATCGTTACACCGACTGTGTGTGTGAGCGCCGTCACGAAGGAATGAACGCTAACGGATGTTGTTCTGAATTTTCGCTTGTGATCTAACATGAACAGGAGCCCCACAATGTCACAGTTCTGATCCTCCCGCGGTCGGAACGGCCGGCATGGTCAGAAAGATCTGCGCTCGCTGCAGCGAACCTCAAACCATCTACGATCTCTTCGCAAATACGGCCTGAAGTGCTCTGATGTCTGGACCTGCAACACGAGGACACACGCTTCTTGCGCTGCTCCGCGTCCGCTTTTGGTCGATAACGAAATGAGCATGGTTCGAGTGACCGAGCTCCCGGACGACAGGGCCCTGGTCGACGCCAGGCCGAGAAGGCCCGCATGTACTACGGGACCAGAGCGCCGCCTGTCAATTGGCCGTGGAGGCCACGCCCAACTCCCTGAGGCGCGAGATGTACCCATTGCGCGACGGCCACTTGGAGCTGAGGTCGGTGAAACCTCAGGTCACCGCCATAAACAACACGGCTCCCGTGAAAGCGTGCTGTGTTTCGAGAACGGCATGGAGACCCTGCCGGTACTGGATTCGACGGCCGCTTCGTCCCCTCGGTGCAAGCCACGGACCGACATTGACCACGGAACGACATACCTTTTCCTTGGGTCTCCGAGAACACGCATCATGGAAGTGCCAAGAAACAACAACCTTTTGCTCCAAGGTAAGGGTCTCATCCATTTTTGCTCCGCGCGTGCACGGATTTAACCGTGATCGGGCTTGTCCTTGCTTTCCTTTCATTTCACTTTTGTCTGTTTCTGGTTGGCAGATTCAACGAAGGAGCCGGGGATTTTGTGTGCTTGTACTGTTGGGCCAACCCCAACGAGGTGCACCTCACATGCGGTCACACCTGCTGCAAGGGCTGCTTTTCCCAGCTGAACAATTGCGCCAATGCAGGACCACGATCACAAACAGATCGAATCTGAAAAGAAAAGCGCTTCCGAAACCACGCTCGAGGTACCCGCTGATTCGACTTCACGCGCCGCACGCAAGGAACGCAAAGTTGGGTGTCTGCGCGCGGTCACGCCGCGGTGTCCCTGCAATGTACGCCGCGGAGTGTGCAGCGAGGCGATCACAGAGATCAGAAGGATCTACTGAGGCGAGAGAAATGCCAGACGGACTCTATATGCGCCTTTATGCATACCAAGAAAGAAAGACAAAGAGTATTTTTTCCCAAGTTTATTATATCGTCTTGTTGATGTATGTATGAAGTATGTTCTGTAAAACATCAGTGCAGTTTCTTTGAGTTGTACTCGCTGTTGTGCACTTCAAATAAAAATACGTGAAACCCATCTGTTGCCAGTGTTGTCTTTCACCCACAGCTACGCTTTCAGGTTGAAGCAAGGTAATTTCAGATGTCTCGGCGACGGCTTTGTCCGCCGAGATCCACTGGTTGTCCGAGTACTTCTCCTCCTCCTCCTCCGTCGCGGTCTCGCTCGCATGTGAAACTCGGGCAGTCTCGCAAGGTTATAGGTGTAAGCGCTGTCATCGCTGTCCCTGCGTCGCGCCACGATCATGTAATAGTTTCCCGACTGGATGAAAATGGCGTGGATGCGTGTAGCGCTGTCTTCCCCGTAGACGTCTGCTCTCCCCGATTGCGATTGAAATACCACCAAGGTGCACCTCAGCGCCTCTGAGAGCTGTCGCAGGCCCTGCTCCCCGCTGGCCAACAACGCCGTGTTGAGTTCGCCGCGACACGCCGGTTACGTTGTTGACCTGCAACACCTCAAAGAGCGTATTGATAAATTCCCGGAGCTCCCCAGTCGTATGAATTTGACGCCGGGTGATCCCAAGTGATCGTGACACGGCGCTGGGCACGGCCATCGACTTCGGCTGAGTCGATCGTGATCTTGTGTATGTGAGTGTAATCGAGTCCTCATCGGTCTCTCTTTTCACGCTTGCACGTTCCTCCCGAACGGAACCGCAGCGCCGATCGCTCTTTGGCCTTCTCCACCTTTGGTAATTTGGTGGGCGCCGTGCTCGACGAGGTGCTGGGCCTCAGATCGCGACTTTCGGCTCGCTTTTACACCGCGGCCGCCCTTAGCTTCGCGAGGGTTCCTGCGTTTCATCCCGCGGCGATAACGCCTCTTACTCGGGCGAATTGGTCGGGCAGCTGTCGCCGACTCCATCGGACTGTGCCCGCATCGAGCGCCCTCACGGTTTGCCGAATCATACTTTCGCACTCGTGGAACAAGTCGCCGAACCGCCCGTGTCCATGGAGGCGACGTGATCTCCGCTTCGCCGCTGCCGCCCTCGAACGGTCTTTCTCACGCAGTCGCGCAACAGCGCCCGCTGACCCTTTCGAACGACCGATCCATCAGGGCTCGTGATGTCGCCTCACGGCGAAACCGCTGCTCGCATCCAATCCCACAAAGTCTCGTGATCTCATGTAACGCACGCTGGAGCTGTACCACGCGGTGGCTCGTCGCATCCCTCTCCTCCACGAGTGCGTGCTCCCGCTTGTTCTGCTCACGGATCAGCCCTTCCATCTCTGCCCTCTGCGCTGGCCGAAGTTTCATGGGCGTTTCACGACACCGAGCCGACTCCTCTTCGCCTCCTGCAGCGCCCGCTTGCAGCGATCGAGCTCGCCTTGCGTGCCAGCGCATCTCTCCTGACTCGTCCGAGCTCGCTCGCCATCTCCTCCAACGCCTTTTGCAAGGTGAGATTTTTCTCCTGCAGCACGTCCTTTTGTTTCGCGTGGCCTATGAGGATGCCGGCCATCTGCGTCTGTAGCTCATCGATGTCCTTTCTGCTTGACTGGCGCACGATCCGCAGCTCGTCCTCGTGTTTCATCCGCTCCTCCTGGATCCTCCCGCCGACCGCCACATTTTCCGCCGCGCTTCTTCAGATGCCAGAGCCCGCTTGGCTTCGCCTCGCCTCAAGGCGCGCGTTCGCATCTCTCGGTTTCGCGGTCGAGCCCGTCGCGGAGATCCCGGATCGTGTCTAGGAGGGCCCAGCCGACGTCCGTGACGAGCCCCCATTTGCGTCGCACGTACGACGAGCAGATGATATCCGCGGCCGCCTCGGTCGACGGCGCAGCAACAGCGCCAGCGCGCCTCGACCGACGCCTGGCGCGACAGCGCCGCCTCCAGCTCCATCAGAGCGAGCTCAAGCTCGCCGACCGACGCGATCCTCAGCGATATCGCCAGGGCCGCGAGCCGGTCGGCTCGCGCCACGAGCGCGGGCCGGGCACTAACGCTTCCCAAGGAACGGTCCGCCACGCCGCCGAGCAACCTGCGCAGCACGCGTCGTAGCAGCCGCACAGTTCCGCGGGCCAGTTCCAACCCCAGCGAGGCTTCCGTGCCCGAGCGCCCTCGAACGTTTTGAACCAGCTTACCAGGCTCGCGCGACCTGAGCGCAGCGGCCGCTGCAAGGGTTGGTCCAGGGACAAGGCCGGGCTCTCCGCCCGCCCCGGCCTCGAGCCCGACCGCTCGGGACGAGGAGGCTTCATCCGAAGGAACAGTTCTGACATGATACCCAAGAGCGCGACACGATCGCCCTTTCCAATAGTCGGCCGAGACCGGTCTCGGGACTCCGCCGCGCCCCCGCGCCGCCGAGGACTGGTAGAACGTTTTCCAGAATCTGACCCACGCCCGCCGCGCCGAAGTTCGTGGTCGGGTCGCCTGAGCCTCCTCTCGCGAACTTCTTGCCTAAATCTTCTCTGCCACGCCCACCACCCCGGATCGGGTCCTCCTCCTCCGTCTCCTTCGCCTTTCGTCTACTTCTCTTTTCACCCTGAGACTTTCCATCGCCCCGTCCCCCTCTCGCCCTCCTCCCGCAAACGGCCGCGGGCGGTTCTCGCCGCATAACTCGCGCTCTCTTCTTTCTTCGGCGCTGGCCGCAGACGCCTGGCGGTGGTTGAGACAGTAGCTGCCCCGTGGAGACCGACGCCTCCGGGCCACCTTCGCGACAGGCTTGTGCAGATCCCTCCGAGGAGCAGCTCGTCTATCTGCGACACGGCCCGCGTTCTCTCGCCGTGGGCTCGCAGACGGAGGGATCCGCGCGATACGCCGAAACCGCAGCGCTGACAGATCCGATCCTCGGCGCCGCTGCCGGTCGGCGAAGTCGATCGCGCGCAGGCCTCGGAGATCGAGTCCAACTCGTGAGACCAACGCGCCAGGGCTCCGCAGCACTGGGCCGCCAGCACCACGCCCAGTAGGGCGCTTGCACGAAATGCTCAGAGAGAGCTTCCCCGGCCCCGCGCCGGTGATCTCCAGGCCCGAGCGCGCCGCTGTCACGCGCAGCCAGCGGTCCGCCGAGGAGCGGCAGTTCGGTCGAGTCGCTGGAGGTGAAACAGAAAGGCCGAGCAGCGTTGTCCCGCCGCTGCCACAGTACGCAAGTGCCCCACGCTGCCCGGTCGGATCCGTATCGTGGACGGGCCGTCATCTTCTCCCCTCGCGCTTCCCTCCTCTCGGATCTCGGCGCTCGAGGGTCAACCTGCTCTGTTCGTGCAAAGCTTTGAATGCGAGCGGCGCACCAGCGCGCCAGCGCCGCCCGTCAGCTCTGCCGCCAGAGATTCTCCTTCGGCGATCCCCGGAGCCCGACGCGCCACGGTGCAATACGCGTGAGCGGTTCAGGTTTGTGTATATCGAAAACACCAGCCTCTCTGCCTCTTCCTCCGCCTCGCGGTCGCGCCGCCACCACTCGCCGGGCGCGCCTCGCCTCCTTCGTACCGCGACGCTCTGAACGCACTCCAGCTCGACCCAGGCCAGAGGCGCGCTGGCCAGAATGCTAATCCTTTTCACGGCGCGACCGCCCCAGGCACGGCGGGACGGAAGTGCTTGGCCGCCAGCAGGCCAAAAGCCTGGCCTCCGCCAGATCGCTCTGAAAACCAGGCACCGCGCCCCTCAGCGAGCCCCGCGACGGGACCGCGAACGCCCTCGGAGACTCGGACCGGCGACGCCGCGTGACGGGCAAATGTTTTTCGATGCCGGACAGCTGCACCCATGTGTACTCGGCCGACCGCGGCCTCGAAGCCTTGAGGTTCACGAGGAGACGTCTCTCCCCTGCATGCGCCGCGACGACATCGGCGCAACGCACGGCGGGACAGTGGGGAAGTAGGCAGCCTCGCGCTGGACGGAGAAAGCGAGAGGACCGACGTTGAAGGGGAAACGCCACAAAAGAGACGAGATGCTCAACGCTTATGTGTAAACTCTTTTATTATTTCGTTCTGTGTCACAAGCGCCTTGTCAAACAAGCACAATCGCTTTGTTTCACCAAGCACAGATCATTTCACCGGCACAAGTAACACGAGCGACACCCAGCAAGTGAGTGCACGGATTGCCCGTGACCACGCAACAGGCAACGATCACGAGCTATCTTCCCTCAGTCCCTTCTTCAGACCTCGAATAACCCTCGGAGGCGGCCGCGCCAGCGTGTCGCCCTCCAGCACAGCCAAACCCGTTTCATCTCCACTCCCAACTATATCATCCGCAGTCTCTTCGAGCCGCCCCCGCCGACCCCACCGCCCCTCAACGCCCTCGGCGATAGGGAGGAGGCCCGCGAGCGTTGGGCACGACATTGCCTCTCCTCGCATTGGGTCGGATTCCCGCTTCTAGCGCCACGCGTCCCTCGGGCCACCGTTCGCCGCCGGTCCCGTCTGCCCTTCGCCCCGTCCGACCAGCCCTCGTGCCTGCAGTGGTACGGGGATGTATCCCGATCTCCAGGTAACAGCTACGCGTGGTGTTACATTCCACGGTATCCACGTAACGGCCGGCGCAACCGAGCTCCATGAGGGCTTTGGCCGCCTCTATCTCGGCGTTGTCAGCCTGCGAGGAGTCGCGCGACTCCGCCTCGCCCTCGATCTCCGTCTTCGCCGCTGCCGTCCTCGGGAACGGTCTTTCTCACGCAGTCGCGCAACAGCGTCCGCTTGACCCTTTCGAACGACCGATCCATCAGGGCTCGTATGTCGTCTACGGCGAAACCGCTGCTCGCATCCAATCCCACAAAGTCTCGTATCTCATGTAACGCACGCTGGAGCTGTACCACGCGGTGGCTCGTCGCATCCCTCTCCTCCACGAGTGCGTGCTCCCGCTTGTTCTGCTCACGGATCAGCCCTTCCATCTCTGCCCTCTGCGCGTCGAGTTTCGCGGCGTTTTCACGACACCGAGCCGACTCCTCTTCGGCCTCCTGCAGCGTCCGCTTGCAGCGATCGAGCTCGTCTTGCGTGCCAGCGCATCTCTCCTGACTCGTCCGGAGCTCGTTCGCCATCTCCTCCAACGCCTTTTGCAAGGTGAGATTTTTCTCCTGCAGCACGTCCTTTTGTTTCGCGTGGCCTATGAGGATGCCGGCCATCTGCGTCTGTAGCTCATCGATGTCCTTTCTGCTTGACTGGCGCACGATCCGCAGCTCGTCCTCGTGTTTCATCCGCTCCTCCTGGATCCTCCCGTCGACCCGCCACATTTTCCGCTCGCGCTCTTCAGATGCCAGAGCCCGCTTGGCTTCGGCCTCGCCCCTCAAGGCGCGTTCGCATCTCTCGGTTTCGCGGTCGAGCCCGTCGCGAGATCCCGGATCGTGTCTAGGAGGGCCCAGCCGGCGCCCGTGGACGAGCCCCCATTTGGCGCGCACGCGTACGACGAGCAGATGATATCCGCGGCCGCCTCGGTCGACGAAGGCGCAAGCAACAGCGCCAGCGCGTCTCGGACCGACGTCTGGCGCGACAGCGTCGCCTCCAGCTCCATCAGAGCGGAGCTCAAGCTCGGCCGACCGACGCGATCCTCAGCGATATCGGCCAGGGCCGCGAGGACCCGGTCGGCTCGCGCCACGTAGCGCGGGCCGGGCACGAACGCTTTCCCAAGGAACGTGTCCGCCACGCCGTCGAGCAACCTGCGCAGCACTGCGTCGTAGCAGCCGCACAGTTCCGTGGCCAGTTCCAACCCCAGCGAGGCTTCCCGTGCCCGAGCGCCCTCGAACGTTTTGAACCAGCTTACCAGGCTCTCGAAGCGCGACCTGAGCGCAGCGGCCGTTGCCAAGGGTTGGTCCAGGGGACAAGGCCCGGGCTCTCCGCCGTCCCGGGCCTCGAGCCCGGGACCGCTCGGGGACGAGGAGGCTTCATCCGAAAGGAACAGTTCTGACATGATACCCAAGAGCGCGACACGATCGTCCTTTCCAATAGTCGGCCGAGACCGAAGGTCTCGGGACTCGTCGCCGCGCCCCGGCGCCGCCGAGGACTGGTAGAACGTTTTCCAGAATCTGACCCACGCCCCGTCGCGGCCGAGTTCGTGGTCGGGTCGCCTGAGCCTCCTCTCGCGAACTTCTTGCCTAAATCTTCTCTGCCACGTCCACCACCCCGGATCGGGGTCCTCCTCCCCTCCGTCTCCTTCGCCTTCGCGTCTACTTCTCTTTTCACCCTGAGACTTTCCATCGTCCCGTCCCCCCTCTCGTCCTCCTCCCGCAAACGGCGCGGGCGGTTCCCGCCGCACAACTCGCGCTCTCTTCTTTCTTCGGCGCTGGCCGCGACGCCCTGCGGTGGTTGAGACAGTAGCTGCCCCGTGGAGACCGATCGCCTCCGAAGGCCACCTTCGCGCACAGGCTCGTGCAGATCCCTCCGAGGAGCAGCTCGTCTATCTGCGACACGGCCCGCGTTCTCCTCGCCGTGGGCTCGCAGACGGAGGGATCCGCGCGATACGCGAAACCGCAGCGCTGACAGATCCGATCCTCGGCGTCGTCGTCGGTCGGCGAGTCGATCGCGCGCAGGCCTCGGAGATCGAGTCCAACTCGTGAGACCAACGCGTCAGGGCTCCGCGCAGCACTGGGCCGCCAGCACCACGCCCAGTAGGGCGCTTGCACGAAATGCTCAGAGAGCTTCCCGGCCCCGCGCCGGTGATCTCCAGGCCCGAGCGCGCCGCTGTCACGCGCAGCCAGCGGTCCGCCGAGGAGCGGGCAGTTCGGTCGAGTCGTTGGAGGTGAAACAGAAAGGCCGAGCAGCGTTGTCCCGCCGCTGCCACAGTACGCAAGTGCCCCACGCTGCCCGGGTCGGATCCGGTATCGTGGACGGGCCGTCATCTTCTCCCCTCGCGCTTCCCTCCTCTCGGGATCTCGTGCGTTCGAGGGTCAACCTGCTCTGTTCGTGCAAAGCTTTGAATGCGAGCGGCGCACCCAGCGCGGCCAGCGTTTCGCCCGTCAGCTCTGCCGCCAGAGATTCTCCTTCGGCGAGATCCCCGGAGCCCGACGCCGTCACGGTGCAATACGCGTAGCGGTTCAGGTTTGTGTATATCGAAAACACCAGCCTCTCTGCCTCTTCCTCCGCCTCGCGGTCGCGTCGCCACCACTCGCCGGGCGCGTCTCGGCCTCCTTCGGTACCGCGATCGCTCTGAACGCACTCCAGCTCGACCCAGGCCAGAGGCGCGCTGGCCAGAATGCTAATCCTTTTCACGGCGCGACCCCTCGTCCCAGGCACGGCGGGACGGAAGTGCTTGGCCGTCAGCAGGCCAAAAGCCTGGCCTCCGCTTTCGTAGATCGCTCTGAAAACCAGGCACCGCGCCCTCAGCGAGCCCCGCTGACGGGACGCGAACGCCCTCGAGACTCGGACCGGCGACGCTCGCGGTGACGGGCAAATGTTTTTCGATGCCGGACAGCTGCACCCATGTGTACTCGAAGCCGACCGCGGCCTCGGAAGCCTCGAGGTTCACGAGGAGACGTCTCTCCCCTGCATGCGGCCGCGACGACATCGAAGCGGCAACGACACGGCGGGACAGTGGGGAAGTAGGCAGCCTCCCTCGCGCGGGACGGGAGAAAGCGAGAGGACCGACGTTGAAGGGGAAACGCCACAAAAGAGACGAGATGCTCAACGCTTATGTGTAAACTCTTTTATTATTTCGTTCTGTGTCACAAGCGTCTTGTCAAACAAGCACAATCGTTTTGTTTCACCAAGCACAGATCATTTCACCGGGCACAAGTAACACGAGCGACACCCAGCAAGTGAGTGCACGGATTGCTCCGTGACCACGCAACAGGCAACGCATCACGAGCTATCTTCCCCTCAGTCCCTTCTTCAGACCTCGAGAATAACCCCTCGGGAGGCGGCGGCCAGCGTGTCGCCCTCCAGCACAGCCAAACCGTTTCATCTCCACTCCCAACTATATCATCCGCAGTCTCTTCGAGCCGCCTCGTCGACCCCACCGTCCTCAACGCCCTCGGCGATAGGGAGGAGTCCCGCGGCGTTGCGGGCACGACATTGCTCTCCTCGCATTGGGTCGGATTCCCCGCTTCTAGCGCCACGCGCCCTCGGGCCACCGCTCGCCGCCGGTCCCGTCTGCCCTTCGTCCTCGTCCGACCAGCCCTCGTGCCTGCAGTGGTACGGGGGATGTATCCCGATCTCCAGGTAACAGCTACGCGTGGTGTTACATTCCACGGTATCCACGTAACGGCCGGCGCAACCGAGCTCCATGAGGGCTTTGGCCGCCTCTATCTCGGCGTTGTCAGCCTGCGAGGAGTCGCGCGACTCCGCCTCGCCCTCGATCTCGTCGAACCCGGTCTTCCCTCGGCACATCATCTCCCTGTGGGCTTCGCGTATTTCCGTCACGGCCTCTTCTCGCTTGCCCAGTCGATGTGTGATGCGCAGGTACGCCGATAAGTTCTTATAGCCTTCCGTGAGCGTGGTCCTCGGCGTCTCCTTCGGTATGGCGTCCGACCCGTAATGTCGACGCATGATGTCTTCGAAGACGTCGGACGACAAGGCTCGCACGGATCGAAACACGGAGAGCGCGAGGTCATCGGTCTCGGGCTCCGCCATGGCAGGGTCGGGCGCGAGCTTTCGCGGACGCGTTGCGACGGCGACTTCCCGGGATCGTCAGAGAGATTCGCTCGTCGAAGAGCAGACGGGCGCAGCGCGTGTAGAGCGCCTCCGGTCCACTAGTACTTCCGAAAAGATGGGCTGTTTGCAGACGGGGCAAGCCGTGTACATCTGCTTGAGGTCGGTGAACGTGCACGTGTTCACCTCGGGCGTGCTGAGCGCACGTTCCCCATTGGGGCGCGCGCAGCAGGACGCGACACGAATCTCATCCTTCAAATCGAACTCGACGTCTATGTTCTTAGGGTTGCCCTTCACCTCGGAGGAACGGAACGTCTGATTCTTCAGGCACCGCAGGCACCTGAGGTCTCCCTCGAGGTTAGGCGCCAGCGGGCCCGGCCGCTCCGGCTGAAGCAATATCTGCTTGTGGTTGTAGTCCACCCAATTGATGTGACAGCTGAGCACCGCGTACAGCAGCATCTGACACTCGAGACTCAGGCTCCCGAGTTTGTGGAACTGCTCGAGGCTAACGATGGCCGCGGCTTCCCTGAGCTGAGGCAGACACGCCGCGGCCATCTCCAGCGGCGCCGACGCGTGACGCGCGCTGCGAGTCTGTAGTAACAGCCCAGTGCCCACTCCGAGTTGAGCGTGAGCATCGTGGTGCCCCACGGCTTTGACGTCTGGGAACGCTCTCACGAGCTTTGCGTGAGTACGATTTGTTCGCGTCGCTAAACAGAAACGCGACCACTTGACGGAGTCTCGTGCCGCCCGGCGCGCTCGAGAACGGGCGGGCCCGCCGCGGAGGTCTCCGCTCCGGGCTCGACGCGTCCTCAGTTCGGGGCGCCGCGGACGGGTCGGAGGCGGCTCGACGCGTCGGACGCCCTGTCTCGCTGTATAAGAGCACAAGAGCACAAGAGCCTGAACGCCTCCCTTCTGATCGCGACCAGCTTTCGAGCAGAGCGCACCTCGCCCAAGAGCAAGTCCTCCGCTTGGTACCTGTAAAATCCGCCAACAGAGCCAGTCTGAGTAGAACCTCGTGTCCCCTCATCGAGGCCATTTCGCACGCCGCGGGCAGATCGCCGTCTCCCCCGGCGTTCCCGCGTCCGCGCCTTCTCCTCTCGGACCCGCCAAGACCGAGGACAGCCCCTCGCCCCACAGGTCCAGGCATAACTCGAGGCTTCGCGGTAACCGGCCGACGCCTTGGTCTTTGTCGTCAGCATCTTAACGATCTGGGACTGCACTCGAGCGCCCGGCTCACCGTCCCTCTGCTTGTGATGGCAGATTGCGTTAAGACACTCCAGGTACGCCTGCAGCAGGATGGCTTTTTGCGTGGCGACGGGACTGGCGCGACTCTGCGATCGACTACCCGTGCCCGCCGAGCCCTTCGCTCCCGTGCTCCTGGGCTCCCCGTGGTCTTGCATGTCTACTGTCCCGATCTGTTCCCGGCGAGGTTCTCAAAGTGCACGCCGAACACCTGGGTCACTTCACGGGATCAGGAGGCGTGCCTCGGGTGAACGATGAGCACGAGCGGCGCTCTTCGGTCTCTGCGGACTGTTCGGTCGGGAGCGGGTCATCGGCGTATATGACGAGACGCTGGTGGACGGATCTCTCCGCGAGTAAGTGAAAAAGGCGCGCTCGCGAGGATCCGACGACGGCGCCTGGCGCAGCAGGGCAGACGCTCGCCCTGCTGCGCAAGCTGACGCGGCTCTTTGACCTGAACGAGCTCCGGGACGCAGACATCCCGTACGTCCGCGGGCAAGAGCCCGCGCACATGCTGTTCCTGTACGCGATCCAGCTCACGGCGCTGTTCCTCAGCAGCTGCGCCGACGAGAGGATTCTCGCTACCATCATGAGCGTGGCTTCGGCCCCGTTCCTGGAGGCGAACTTCTGCGACCCCCTGTGCGCCGCGACGCTCCTGAAGCCCATGTTCCTCCCCTGGTACGAGTCGCTGCCGAGACCAAGCTGCAATACTACAGGCTTTTCACGGGTTACGAGATCGGAAACGACGGCACATGCGCCTCCGGCGACTCGCGGGACGATCTCGCGTGGACCGGGAACAGCGTGCAGCTGCGGGCGCGGGGGTACAAGATCGAGGAGAGCTCGGGCAAGGCCCTGTGGTTCGTGGCTCCGCAGGCCGGCGACAGGCTGCGCATGACGCGCGAGTCCGGCCTGAGGAGGATGGCCGGGGCAGCGGGCGAACACGCCGACCTGATCCGATCCTACCTCATGTGCGACAACGTGATGGCCTACTTGCAGTGCGCGCTCTTCGGCACGATCCGCTGCATGCTGCCGTGCCACGCCAACAGCGAGTTCTCCGAGAGCGTGATGGAGTTACTGGGGAGGTCCGTGAGCAAGTTCGCAGACGAGCTCCGCCATCAGAGCGCGGATATGTTCTCTCGCCTCAAGACCGAAGGCGGCCGCGGAGCGGCAAACTGCCTTTACGTGTCGGGCGTCGGCTTCGCGGGGCAGTCCGAGGGGAAGAGCCTGTACTTCGGCAAGATCTTCACGGGGCCCGAGGACAAGAAGCCCCCTCCGAAGTACAAGACCACGTTCGGAGATTTCGCGACGGTCACGATGGGCGTATCGACCTCCACGGAGATGCTCTCGATGTTGGACGTCGCGCTGGCGCCGGGGAAGAAGGACAAGGGTGGCGGCGCGAGTCTGCGCGCTATCCTGTCCAAGGCCCACAGGCCCGCGGGGATCCAAAGGGTGGCGATGGGACGGCCGTTGTCGCCCGCTACCACCACAGGTTCAACACGGGCGAAGTTCACCGAGGTGGCCTGCGTGAAAGCCATGAGCGACCCCATGTACAGCGAGAAGATACACAAGGACGCCCTGACGGAGAAGAGCGAGTATCGGCTGTGCTTGGCGCACGGGGCCTTGCCCATGTGCGTGCTCACCTTGTGCATGACCATGAGGCAGACGGTCATGATCTCCCTGGGGCTGTTCTGCACCGAGCTGGCTCGCTCGGTGTACGCCGCCTCGAAGCTGAATTACAGTGCGCTGTGCGCCGGCTGGTCACCATGGCCACGGTGACCAAATTCAGGCACAAGAAGGACTCGGCCGAGACGAACGCCTTCAACGCGACGTACCGGGAAACCCTGAAACTGACCTCTCCGGCTTTCAGCAAAGCGGGATCCAACGCCGTCAACTACAGCGACCTGGACGACATGGAGTGGTTGGGAACGGACGACCGGCGGCTGCCGTGTCACGTGCGCACGTCGTTGGCCATGATCGGGGACACGAAAGCACAAGTTCAGAAGATCATGCAGCAGCACGGGCTCTGCTACAACAGGGTGGTGTTCACGGGCGAGGGAGGGGTGCTGAGATTCTCCGACGTGTTTGCCAACGAGGAGTACATGATAGAAGCGCCCGTCCACGATCAGCTCGAGCATCAGGCTGTTCGAACACGAAGAATTCCTTTGGGTCTCTCAAGCTGTGCAAGCGGGGCTGCTATTACACCGTGGCTGTCCTGAGCAACAAGTGCGTGGACACGAGTCAGTACATTTTCGCCGGGGGCTCCAAGGATCCCGACCCCGTCACCGATCGGATCGACAAGACCGTCGAAGGGCTGGTGGAAAGGATCAAGCGAGAGGTGTCTCGCG